>WUAP02128343.1:0-14430 GCA_015163945.2 Stichodactyla helianthus | reverse complement strand
AGGATGGGATTCGAACCCACGCGGGCAGAGCCCATTGGATTAGCAGTCCAACGCCTTAACCACTCGGCCACCTCGTCGATCTTAAAAAAAAAAAAAAAAAAAAAAAAAAAAAAAAAAAAAAAATCAAAACATCCTTAAAACATCATGTGTTGGTTTGTTTGGCCTTCTGGTCTCCTAATGGCGAAATAATAACCTTGTGAAAAGTCAAATATTCTCAATTTTCAGATGAACGTTTCGCATCTGCCATTGATTGCTTTTTCCGTTGTGTGCCTCCGGAACATTGTTATAAGAAACTGAGCCATAGAGTAAACATAAGAGTGCTGTCGATGATTGCTTGTTTTATTGACTCACTGTGTGGTGTTTTTCTTATCCTACAAATATTGACCTGTATAGTGTTTACACAACAGTTTCTCATTCCTTGGGTCTCGCAAGTGAAAGGCGCGCGACGCCCGCAATAACACAGTGGAAGACGACGCCGACAACTTAGCAAATACTTAGTAGAATAATTCAGAAGCGAGAAAATGACTTTTATTTGCACGTCTAGATTTTGTATGATGGTGATTTAAAAGATAAAAAGTCTTCCTTTTTGCAGATAACACTGTTATCTCGGGATCGGAGAGGATTCGCAGTGATTCGCACTGACAGAAAATCCTATATATTGTCGTTAAAGTGGGATTATACTTTACTGAAGAGAGCAACCTTTGATCTACACTGCTTATGTTCAACGACTTTTTACTCTTATATTGCGTCAAGGATTCTCCTCGCCCTATCATCATCAATTTTAACTACTCTTGGTTTTCTAGATAATTAAGCGAATGTTGTCAGAGGCTTTTTCTTTTAATGGACAAAAAGCTTTTGTTTTTCCACGGAGCTTTAATCTTATGATTCCAAGAATCTAGAAAAGAAAATATCAATTATAAATGATTTAATGGTGCTTTAAATGTTTCCAAATGTTTCAAACAGGAAACGTTTTTAGTTTTGCTCTTCGTGATTGTTAGATTCTGTCGTATAGCCCCAGTGCAGGAATTCCCAAATCAGTTCAATTCGGAGAACAAAAAAGTTGAATTTTACTCTTCTGAGAATCGAAGACTGAAAATGTTCCATTGTTTTGTCCTCCAAATAGAACTGCTTCGGTAATTTCTTCAAGGGGTCTACTTGCGCACCTTTTGCCTACACTAATTCGAGAAACACATCGAATCCAATACCAACGAATAAAACTGACGTTGAAGATAATGATTTTAAAGACTATGATGACTTTGTTAAACTAGGCAGGTAACTGCGCAGAGTCCATTTCAAAGTAGTATTACAAATGACGCATTCCGGGTAAAAATAGGACAACTTTTCTCTGTCCATCTTAGGGCAATTTAGTTAAGTCTTGTAACAGGATTTTATCGGAAAGTACAGAACTTTTCTGCCTTTGAAAATTCGAAAGATGTTATTTCCATCAAGAAAGCTCATATCAGCCTGATAAGTTTGGAATATGCAGGTATATCATGAACCACATCAATTCTCCGACATTTTGGCTCTTTTCTCGGTACGATTCTATGATCAAATTGAAATAAAATATCACTTGACCTTTGGTGAAGTGTCCATCGAAAGTGTCTTTGATGATTTTAGTTTTTCCTCTACAAAAAGTGAACACAGGCTTGATAAACATTTTAATTTTATTCCCCCACCTCACGAAAAAGTCTGAGTTTGCCATGTGAGTACTGTCAGTACAAAAGCATAGCTTTGCAAATGCTGAATCTTCACGATGTTTTATTGTTGTGATATATACTTCCTAAAAAATGGTTATCATAGATGTAGTGTAGTTTGTCTTATGTCAAGAGTGTCTTGTTGAACACGGGAGCGTTTGCAGGCATTGAGCAAGACTCTTCGGCCAACCGGTACTCGTGACAAGACTGAGACAAAACGTTGCAGCGGTAACTTTTATTCTTTAGTTTATTCTGCCTTTTATTTACAGTCCTATGCATTTTATTAACAATCCTATATTAACACTAGATAAAAAGTTCATCGTCTACGTCATGATGTTTTCGACAGCAAATTAAGTGCTGTTTTAAAAAATGCATGGAAATTGTTTAAACTCAATAATAAGCATTGTTCAAAACTTTTTCAGTTTGGGAGCCATCTTTAAATCCAAACAGGTCTAATAATGCATATGAAAGTCATTGTACAAAAACTCTGAGAGTTTAATAAAATGAAACCTAATTATTAAAATTGCCCACTATTTTGTACGGGATGAGGTACAAACATGAAGCAAGTACACTAATACATTGTAGTGTCAATAACTCGCGTTCACTTCAAACAGTTTGTTTATCAACAACTTGAGTGAAAAACCACAACATTCCAAGAACAAAACTATGTGGTCGTCAAACTTTGATTTTTTTGATAAATGTCTTAGTATGTTCGGCGATTTTTTAACCAATTTCTTCTTGGCTCAAAGAGGAGTTTGTTGAACAACTGCTGAAGCTTCCACTTGGGGACGGGAAAACCGTGCTCAGGTTCGTAAAAGTTTGTGAAGACTTTGATGGAGGCATTTCTTCTTGACCAGCTGTAATGTTCAGTTCTTGGACATCCATATTCTTAAGGACGTTTTGTAGAAATTCAATGTACTTGACAGCGCTTCGAAGAATTTCGACCTTGGAAAGCTTCTTGTCTGGCGGGTATGTGGGGAGAAGTTTGCGCAGTTCTGTGAACGCCATATTTACGTTTTGTTGCCGCCATCTTTCTCGTTTATTTGTAAACATCCTGGTCTGGAAGCCGAGAGTTAACGCAAGAGCGTCGAATGGAAGATCCCCGTGTTCCTCAGAAAAATGCCTGAGGTGTTCCTTAGGGTTGAGCTGCAGGATTTGTGGGCAATAATTCGGTCCGTGATGATGCTGAATCGGCACGGAGTACCAACGTACCAAGTGCGAAAAGTCATTCATGGTGTCTCGTATCATTCCCGTTAAACGATTCGCTGTTAGCGAATAAAATCAAGCCAGACTCGTTCTGCGATTGCGCTTCCTTTATAACCGTATTTATCACTCCAATAATCAGCCGTATTAATCCAATTAGATTGCTCTATTGTTCGAAGCAAAAACTATTAACACTGGCAAATTAATTGAACTCCACGCGTGAGGTCCTACATTAGTCCCAATTCATCCCAACAGAACGTCTATAATAACGTTAATTGAGCTTGTAGTAGTGTAGCAAGACATCTAAAAAAGCAATACTGAACCAGACGGTAAGCTGAATGCTTTCATCTACTCATGTATGGTCCACAGAAGTTGTGTGTTTTTTAGTGCGTCCGGTCTTCAACTCATTCCTTTTCTCAGCCGTGCCTAGCCAGATAAGATCTAAAATCACTCCATTCGCCTAGAATTCAGGTAATTGGTATTTACAGCTACTCCATTTGTGGGTAAATACACTAATCCAGATGTCTTTCTTCGCTGCTTTACGAGTTCCTTCAGCTTGAAGCAAGGAAGGAAGTCTTTGAATCGAGAGCAGCACGTTTGGACAATGATGTGAATCAGAGTCACTTCTTGCCACATAGAAAGTTCTTTCCCTTTGAAGTCGCAAGAGTAGCGGTAGTTTAGATCATCATTTATGGCTCTAGGATGTTTTTGTAGTGTCTCGTATGACTAACAAATGGCGACAAACAACGAAAATAATAGTTCTAATCGTGCCGGTGGTCAAACGATATTAAAAAAAACCCTGCTCTCGAGTTCAAACCATATATCTATAGACACAGATGCAAGAAGCTTGGTGTAAACCAGTTCTAACACCAAGAAATATGACGCAAAGGTATGAGCCTTTTTTAAGGAGAGCTTAGTTCCATGTGCTGTTTAGCTCAGAAGAAAAAGCTTGATGGACTGATGTGGTGTTGATTGTGTTGTTACACCAAACAAGATGCTATCGGGCAATGGGGCGCCTTGTCAATCGCCAACTAACTGTTAATGTATCAGTCTAATTCCACTCGACTCCACGCTGCGAACCTTTTAGTAGACCCGTAGCATTCTAACACACCTTGTGGACCTGCCTCAACAGGTATACTAAACAGCTTTGGGTTGTCCCAAGAGAGTTAACCGGTCAATTCTTATTTTTTGTCCCGGTTTTCATTGATACGAAGCTAGCCAACAGAACAGTTTTCAGTTTTCAGTTTTCGTCGAAAGCTCGCGGCACCAACACGGGCAAGGCACTAAAAACATCACGGTCGCGGCAAGTTACACTTACGGTACCGACCATGCCACGAGCTTTTCACAGCCATACGAAATCTGCTCTAATATCGCCACATTGTAAGATATTTTAAGTTTTACGGCTCTAAGAGTCTTCCTCAAACTTCAATCCTTATATCCATTGCGCTATATAACCCGGCCATTTGGACAAGCACCGCGTCCTAAAAGCTCCATATAGTTTCAGTCTTTCCTAATTAAGCTTGGAGTATTTTCATCACGTACTTTTATTTTCTCTCGAACCTTGTCATAACGAATTAACCTTAACTGGCACAATGCCAACTCAAAGGCACGCGTTTGGAAGCTTAGAATTTTTGTCGTTTATTTATACATTCCCCCGTAGATGCTAAAGCCGTTCTTGTCGATTTGCAGCTAGACCTCCATTAAACGACCAGCCACTGTTCACCCGACCATATTTACAGTCAACGGCATAAATCTAAAGTCTTTTAAAGCCTTTTGATTCTTATAAAGGATTTATCCTGTGTTTACTTTTTACTAAAGATCACGAGAAGTCATCTATAGACCTTTTCTGAATTCGCTTCAGTGAGCACGAAACAATGGTTCCAAATCGAGGTTGGAATGTACGATAACATCAAGTCCAGCTTCATATTGAAACCATTGTTTCGTGGTCAATGAAGCCAATAGCTGTCATTACAGCTGAGCCCGCAATAAGTGTTTCTTTTGTTTTAAGAATCATTCAAGTGAGGCTATCGGGTCAATACAATGCATAATGGCTCATTTGCATCTCATCTGCATACAGCCGTAATAACAGCTATTCGGGAAAAGTCTAAGCGTTATAGAATCGTGCACCTTAGAATCATGGACGATGATTTATCAGAAGGAAAGCGCTAACATTTTTATCAGTTTTCGATAAAGTTTACCGAACCTTTTTCGATAAAACACTTGAGCCGTGATGGATAAGTCAAGTGGGTTACTTCTAATAGCCCACTTTCGATATTTTGGTTGAGTGATCACACACAATAAGAACTGAATCAAGGCTCCGGGGAAACAATGAAATATTCGTAATTATTCTTTTGTTTCCCCGGAGCCTCGATCTGGGCTATTATGCTGAGTCAGGATCAGATTAAATATTGGGGGGGGGGGGGACAGGAAAATTTAGTCCAATCCCACATGGAGGCTGTATTATTTACTAGTAATTGCCATTTCTGAGAAGGGTCACGTTATTTGCAGTTTTAAATTTTAAATCTCCACCGCCTTCCCCTGTCAATTTATTACAAGTTCCTTAGAGAAAAATTAGCAGGTACAGCTACGGTACAATACGGAGGTAGCGTGTTGTATGTGAGTACTGTACGTTTCCTACTCATAGTTATGATAACTTCTCTGTACATATGCATATCGAAAATTGATGTTTGAATACTGACAAAGAATCTGTATATTGTGCTCTTGCTATAAGCATCTTCAGTGGATTTGCAAGTATGGATGTAGTTCTTTTCTATAACCTACTGGTATTCATTTATTCTCACCATTGATCAAAAAGCATAAAGACAAAATTGTCTTGAAAATCATACTCAATATTGTAAATACAACTTGTATATAAGTGAACAATGAAGTGTTTCTACAACCTTGAGATTGTAGAGACACTTCATTGTTCATAATATGATGCCAACTTGTACACAGAAACACTTAACTTGTATATTATTCAAAGGCCTGCATAGTTTTAAGACCAAAATTGTAAAACAGATGGAAATTAAAATGGAAAATTCAGAAATAAAGGTCAATTTTGTCTGATAGTTTGAACATTTGAGGGGAATTATTATTGCACAACCGACTGACGGCCGACAGTTCAAAAACTTTGTGAAAATCAAGGAATTCCATGATCTACTGCGAACTAATCGGGATGGGATGGTTTTGTATTGTATTGTAGATCATTAAAAACTCGATTTTCGAGTGAAGAAAAAACCTTTAAAATTCGACAATTTCGACACATGAATAAATACAATGGTTCAAAGAAAACAAACGGTTTTTCCCACTGTCCAACAAATCACTTCCGGTTACTAGATATTGCCCTCTGATTGGCTGAAATATTCATAGTAATTCGACTCGCAAAAGAACCAAGGATCGAGTCTTCTTCGAACTTTCCAACGATGGAGGGAGTACTATTTTTAACTCTTATTTTTTCTAGTTTTTCTAGCAGTTTTGTTCATGCAGACTTGTTCGATGATCTCAATATAACTCGTAAAGAAACCGTTCAATACGATGAACTTTATTCTGACGGTTTATACGCTTACAATTTGAAAGACTTTTGCGGAGCGAGCAAGAAGTTCGAACAAGCTCTGTCAGACTACAAATACCAGGAGAATGTCAAGCTGCACTGTCGGGATAAGTGCTACAAGAAGTTCCAGGAATCGCTAGGAAATCGTAATGTCCATGCTGTGTTGAACGATCTTGAGCTGGAGTATTTTAGATTGGCGATCTATTCTCGCCGTTGCACACAAAAGTGTAATGAAAAATACCTTGGGCGAAGGTCTCTGGTTTCAAGCCGTGTGGAAAAGGAATTTGAAAGCCGAAGAATTTATTCTTTTTTACACTTTTCTTATTACAAGGTAAGTGTGGTTGTAGCCTGGTTGCATTAGGAAAGTATTAGCTTTAAGATTGGAATTTTATTTGGTTTGATTTTGAGGATTTTCGCGATATTTGCGAGGGAAATCTCCAGTGCGGTTGTACACGTGTACTGTAGCTCTTAACCCCGGGACAGTCAGTCGTCTGTCTGTTGTAAAGAAAGACAGCATTCCTGTACACAAAGACCACATTGTGTAGTATAATTGCCGGGTCATTAGTACAGGATTTATAGCAACGTAAGAAGTCTAAGTTGCTCTTTTTGAAAGCAAATTTTTCATTCATCGTTTATGAAGTATTTTGATGATTAGGATGACTGGTTGACTGTTGTCTTTGCACAATAACACTACATTAGGATCTGCAGGACTTAGATTTGTGTAAAAATCCTGTAAATGAATTCTCTCATACTGAATAGTAGAGCAAGACTTTTTTTTATAAATCATTTCTTCTTAAAATTTTTCAGTAAATAAAAATAAATGATATATATTTTTTTACTATTTAAAAGAGACTATCATGTTTTAACTTGGGATGTATAAAATAAAAAGATGTACATGAAAAAAAATATTCTCCAAAAGTCTTGTGTTAATGCAGAAATAGAGGTACATTGTTTAAAATCTTTTAGATGGTAATTGATTTAAATTAATAAAAATAAATAAAATTAAAAAAATGAATACCAGATAAGTAGTGAATGAATGAATGAATGAAAGAAAGAATGACTGAATGAATGAATGAATGAATGGACAGTTATACACAGTTCATTAATAGAAAATACCAACTACATTGCATATTGTTTATATTACTTGTGTAGCAAGAATGCTCTTTTACAGTGCTTTTCATAATTCTGTGACCTACCGAGTCCAGACTTCTGGGCGACATCAGGTATTTAGGCTTCCATAAATCAAAGTTTCAACAGTCTGAGTTAGTAATTATTTTGATTGATAGAAGCTAAAATGCCTGACGTTAGCCAGAAGTCTGGAGTTGTTAGGTTGCAGAATTATGAAAAGCGGTGTAATGATACACTGTTTAGATATGTTTTAAATTTATAGTGTGGTAAGATAATCAAAGGTGTGCAAGCAGCTTTCACATACCTAGAAATGTGGCCCAATGATAAAGAAATGCTGAGAAACATGAAATTCTACAAATCTTTACCACTGGTCAATGACGAACTGGTCTACTCTCTGGAGCCTGTTCCGCACATCAAGACATACTTCAAGGCAGTAAAGTTCTATGAAGATCAAGAATGGAATAATGCACTGGTAACATTTGAGCAGGCGTTAATGGAGTACTATGAAGCATACAATGTATGCAAGCTGAAGTGTGAAGAGAAGAGAGAAAGGACTCAAATCCTTGGGAAGGAAGGTCTTACAGAAGTGTATGTTGATATTCTAAGATGTCGATCAAGATGTCAGGAAAAGCTGGCTACAGTCAATGGTTATGTAGTGCCCAATTATTTAGCAAGACATTATAATTACCTCCAAATGTGTTACTGGAAGGGTAAGCTAGTGTGCACATGCCGGAAAATAAGATAAATATTTCTGATCTGTCACTGTACAGGGCTTTTTACATTTCTGCAACCCCAATGACTCCCAACTGTCTTTTTTTTTTTTTTTTGTCAATTGAAAACTACAAGCTTCTCTGACTGAAGTAATATAAATTTGTCATACTACCATATATACATGTATATACAGATAGAATCAAAGCAGAAACATGTCAATGTGGATTTCACAATTCTTGACACTGCACCACAACTAATGAGGCTACCGAAAATATTTATATCTAACTGCAAAAACGTTAATTGTTATATATAAAAAATAAAAATAACACTTTTATAATAAATTTTATAGTTAATTTACCAATTAGGAAAATATTATCACTAAAGTCCAGCAAACTCCTTCAACTTACACACCAACAGCAATGTACAAAAACACACATAATGAATTTGAGATCACCCTTGTATTTATTTGAGGCATCTGATTCGATGATATTCCCACTGGCACCTTGAGTCTGAAGTCAGTGATAATTAAGTAATTTACTACTAGTTTACTAAAGTTTAATTTTTATTTTTATGTGACTGGTTTTGCAATTAGGTGTATATAATTCATATATATATTTTTTGTTTTTTTTATTTTCACGTATAGTTGGTAAAGTAAAAGAAGCAGCAGAGTGTGCAACTACATTCATGTTGTTGGACCCTGATGATGAAAATATGTTTGACAATTTGAATATCTTCAAACATAAAGCAAAGTTGACTGGAAAAGAGGTTCTTGCACGGAAGGTAAGGATTATAACTCACATCTCTTGTGTTTTTGAGGATTTTCTCTGGGTAATTCTCTGATTTTTAATCTTAATTATAAAAGCATGAATAATTAATGAGCAAAACACAATAGAAAATCATAACCGTGTCAGAGTCTTTAAATCAGATAAAGAATCATCCTCATTTGCATTCCCCTTTAACTTGGATTTTCTTGGCCAAAACTACTCAATTCATTTTAGAAACCAGTACGTAACATAAAAATATAGTCCATAAAAATACATCACCTGTGGCTTGTCATTTAAGGTCTCAAACTCATACTTTATACATTACTTATAATTAAGGTATACACATGTATGGTTCACTTATACCTATAAGAAACAGGAACAATACATGTTATGTGGATCACATGTATGGGTGGTTTATAACATCAAATGTTTGCCTTTCATAACTTGTAAGTCTGATGGGATGGGTTCTCTGGTGTAATCCCTGGGGATGCCATATATGTGGGTAGATTTAGAAAGGATAAAGAGAAAAAATAACATTAAGCCCTTGGTGGAAATTGAACCCCACATCTTCGGTTTACTAGTCTGATGTGTTAACCACTACACCACAAGGGCCAACCATGCTGGAAATGCAGCTGGAAATGCAGCTGTAATGTATGTGGCAACTGTAGGGGATCCCAGGGCGTTATTTTTCTCTGTGGGTAGATTTGTTAGATGTGTTGTTCTCTCCCTTGCCACCAGGGTTTTCTCCAGGTTCTCCAGTGTGTTGAGTGTTGTATGCATGTATTCATATTACTGTTATTATTAATTTAAGATTAAGTTATCAAATTAACAACATGCACTTTGACATTTTTTCACAGGATGCCATTAAATATCATCGTTCAATCATGCTTGTAAGTAAACTATTACATTTGGCTGAGATGTACACCAGCGATCGTGACATACAGGAGGAGTGGTTTGATGATGTAGAGGATTACCTGTCACCAAATGAAAATCAGACTGTTCAAGAAACAGAGGTATATTTTAAAAACAGATGGATTTTGAATTTTATTGTAAAGCTATAGTTTAGTATAGAATATTAGAAATTTATTATGTTTCATCAAATATCTTATTTTCTCAGATAGAATTATCCAAGGTTTTATATTCTTTCATGCTGAAGGAAATTATCTAGAAATCTCTTTAATTTTTGCTATTCTATTTTTGGCAGAACATTTGAGCATTGAAATTGTCTAATTGTAAATGAATCATGGAACAGTGTACATGATTCAGACCTGATAGCTGATTTAATTTGATTGATTTATTAGGACCTTGTCGAAGGTGAGCCAGTAGACTTTACATCCATCAGGCTGTCTGGTCTTGGACCAATTAAAGACCCTTCAGAGATGAAGAGCATTGAGGATTTGTTAAAGGAAGAACAGTATAAGGTGGGTATATATTAATTAGTAATCTGATGGCACATATTTGCATCCCTCTATATATCATTCAACTTTCCTCTTGAGTAAGCAATGTCTGTCTGTCCATATTGTGATTCTTATATTGTCAATTACTTTAGGATGTGACCATTACTATGACGGAGAAAGAACTCAATGGTACAAACAGATTTTTGGCAGATAACTTCATTACAGAAAGAGAATGTCAAACATTAAATAACTTGGTTAAGGTATGGCTTTTGTAGAATATTTGTGTTGGTATGTATTGCCCATTAGTTTAGTTTTTGCACATTTTTCACCATTATTATCACCATCACCATAAAATCATTATCACCATCACTACCATCTTCATCATCATTCATCCACTTTACATTCATTATCATAGACATATCTTGAGTTTGACAAACATGTTTCGGGAGTACCTCTCCCATCTTCAGTGTATGAATAATTTGCAATATACAGAGCTTAAATAGTCAAGTGAACAAAAGAAAATCCATTGTTTGTCAAACTCAAGTGTGTTGTCCTTATTTTAAAATTAGACGTATCTTTATGCAACATCATCACATTGTCAGTATAAAACATAAAACATAAAACATCAGAGATAAAATATTTTAAAGCTTCTTGCACACAAAAAAAGAAGAAATAGGAATATGTACGAAGAAAAACTGACCAAAAATACATTGAATATTGACAGAAATTTCATATAAAGTAATAACTAATGCATATGTAATATTTATCAAAGAAATGCAAATTATTCTGTTATTAAACTCGTTTTCTCCACATTGAAGTTTTGAATAATACTAAATTATTATGATTTATTTGTTTATTTCAGTAAAATGACAGCAGTAAAGAGTAACAGGGGGATTTATTTCTCTTTTTTCAACAAGGATTTCAATGAAAATTGCATAAAAATTAGTTTGTAAGATCCTTTACCTTTTGGCTCTGTGTTTTGAAAAGCCATAATGAACAGTGGTACTTAGGATCAGTCTACTGAAATACTACGCACATGCAAAAAAGAAAAATGCAAAGAAAGAAAGAAAAACATTAAAACATGACGAAAACTATACACGTGTGCACAATGGTCAAAGCTATCTGATTGGTGGAATATGGTTGTGACGTAGCAAAAACCTTATTGAATCATTCTGCAACAAACTTTTTAACCCGGTTGTTATCCATTTCTTTATGCGAGAGATTATTTTTGTTTTGCCTTTTGCTGTAGAGAAATAGAACCCTCTGGTCACTGTTTAATAACAGGTCAGTTGATATTGTAAACACTCGTCAGTGGAACTTTGAAGTTGTTTGTATAAATAGACCATCCTCGGTATCTTTATCGCTCGTTTCTCGCTCCAAGAAAAATACGAGCTACAAAAGAGTGTCATATGATAATTTTACTCTTGGGATTCCCGAGGATGTAAATATCCTTGTACTAAATATGTAATGAGAGCGTCAAAACGAGAGAGGGAAAGAAAAAAAAAGAAGAAAAGAAAAAGAAACAGAAAAGAAAAGAGAGAATGAAGGAAGATTTGAGAACACGTCTTTATTTTCCAGAATGGAAAACTAATACTCTTATACTTTTTTTTTTTTTTTTTTACAATGATATCAATCAGATACGTAAGCGTAGGCCACAAAACGTCGAGTACCAAGGTACTAACTTCTTTTCGAGTTTTGGCAGCTCATTACATGTTTAAAAACTGCAAAGTTAGCGCTGACGAGTAAATAAATAACAGTATGACCCTCTGGAACTGTAATCGTGCGACAAATCTAACTATAATGGACTTAAACTGAGACTAAAATATTAATAATCTATTTTCAACTTCATTTTCTTCGTGAAAAAAACCGCCCGTAAAACGCCAAAAAGCTGGGTTCAAAGGTAAAAAATGTTTGGCAACTTTTCTTTACCGTTATTGATAAAATGCTAAAATGTTTTAAAATTCCAAAGTATTTAAAAGAAAAAACTAAAATTGAACTAAACCTAGGGAAGACTGTTCGGAAATAAAGAAAATCTCTTTTAAATTAAATTTTATCACGCAACCTTTTTCAATTAACCGTCACGCGACCTTTTGAGTTTGAGTTGTCACGCAAGTATTCACTCGAGGGTCATGCAAAAACTATACATCTTGTGTTCTTGATGAATTTGGTCTTTGCTAGAAGACTGGAACCCTTGGTGATGGATATGATGGCAGAAATAAAGATGGGAATGCATTCTCGTTCACTGACAAAGAGACGTTCGAAGGAGTGACACCAATATCTGCTTCACAGGTAAATGAAAACCGAATATTCTCTGAACATAATTTTTTAAAGTATTCACGTTTGTAGAGCAAATATGCGCGATGTTGTACTCGGCATGTTCGGCAAATCTTCGGGAAAATAAGGGACACGCCACTTGTAAAAAACGTGATGCGCATGTTCGGAAAGTCTTCGGGAAAATTAGGGGCACGTCACTGGTGAAAAGCGTATTGGGCATGTTCGGGAAATCTTCGGGAGAATTAGGGGCACATATAGTCGCTGGTAAAAAATGCACTGGCATGTTCGGCAAATCTTCAGGAAAATGATAGACACTTATCAACATAGGTGAAAAATTTACTGCGCATGTTCGGAAAACCATATCGCCAAGAACCGAACAACAGTCGTGTTTTCGCGACGTAAACAAATGATGAGTGCGACTTTTGCCTTGTTTGTTGGTTTTTGTCTTTTCATTGGGAAGTGTAAACAAAGGGCAACGAAGTCTTTAGAAATTATTGATTTTTTAATACCACGTGACCTTTTCTTTTGCAGGCAATTACGGCTGGATACGCAGATATTGAATCAGTAGAGTTGTACCTGAATGTCAGCGAGAAGGCTCGAGCTTTTGTAGAAAGTTACTTTCAACTACAGACTCCTTTATACTTTAACTATATTCATCTAGTTTGCAGAGAGTGGAAAAAAGGTAAACTGTGCATGTTTCAAGTTAGAGAAGATTTCGTGTAAGAAGAAAACTGGAAAAATGGCTCTTAAATGGCTTCCTTACCCGAGCTTTGTGATTGGATGGCTTGTTTTTTGCCGTTTTTTGATTGGTTCAGCGCATGCATAAGCCATTTAAGAGCTACTCTCGACTGACACGAAATCTTCTCTAACAAAAGATAAGTTTCGATTTAAGAAAAAAATAGGTCCAAAAAGAATTAATCTAAACTGCTTATTAATCTAACGTTTGCCACCATGTTCGATATGTTTAGGAAAAACAATATAAGGGAAACTGGGGCGAGAATACGATACCGAGGCTGTCATATCATCCGGGATGATTGACATTTATAAACTTTACTATATTTTCAAGACACCGTATCATTTTCTTTTTATTATATATTATATTCTGAGTTTACTGTCGATGATTACATCAACACGCCGCTCGTATCCACTTTTAGCTGATTCTACTTGATTTTCCCTCTCTCTTCTTGACTTAGGAGCAAATAATTGTATGATCTTCATCATAGAAAGTTTTCTCTTTCATATCTTCGACTTTTGAACGTTTTTTTTGTTTTTCTTACTCACAGACTTTTTTGCTCGTTATTTTTTAACCGGCCTGTTTGGGGGCTGTGCAACATGACTGAGCGTACAAAGACGGAAATGACGTCATCTTTAGGGGAGGGGATAAAGTTGTGGCCGCTGTGTGTGTGTGAACATAACTCAAGTCTTTCAAGAAATATAAATTACTAAATTACTAATAAATCATATAAGAGAGAGAGAGAGAAAAGGAAACGAATTAAAAACCCCAAACCAAACCAAACCAACAACAACAACAAGGAAATAGATTAAAAAAAAAAAAAAAGAAAAGAAAAGAAAAGAAAAAAGAAAATGTGACACTCTCGGGGCTCGAACCCACGTTAATTATGTTAATTCATTCAAAAAAGTCTGTGAACACACTAACCATACCCCCGAGACATTCCCTTGAAAGCTGAGGCGCAGTATGGATTTCCGAG
>WUAP02128332.1:0-14430 GCA_015163945.2 Stichodactyla helianthus | reverse complement strand
ACAAAATATGTAATTTCGATTTGATTCACTAGACAGATTTCTTTTATCTTTCCTGTAAAGATAGATATTATAAAGTAGTTTTAGAAAGCAAAATAAAAAATGGGGGTCCCCGACTTCGTTTTGAAGATATGAAGCTTTAAACTTTGAAAATGTGGCCGCCATTTTGAATTTGATAGCGTTTGTTATATAAACAAAGTCATCCAGACGTTCCTCGCTCAGTTAAAAGAGCTCGAGCGTGCGCGCAGAAAGGATGCGCAGAAACTGCCCGTGAACGTCCTTAAGAGCTGGAAACTGACTTCTCAGAAACTTTATTGGGCTGCCTGTGGCAACAGTTACACCTAGCATCCGCGCCTTTAGTGAGCGCGTGTCGTCGTCTCTTTTTATCGAGGGTCCTGGGAAACCACAGAATTATTATAATGATCCCCGGTCGCAGAGCCTCCTTTTTGTCGACATTGTTAGCAATCACTCTACTAAAATATCGAAAATACAGACTACATCACAGTTTACATCTATTTACTTAAACTATAATATCACATTTTCTCAAAGAGACAAGTTAACTTGAACATTGGATGAATAAAGCCGCATCCTCCTTTCCACCACAGGGGGTAGCAATCCTTTCCATCACGGGATAAGGCGACCCCCTTCCCAGCACGGGATGGGGCAACCCCTTTCCCACCACGTGATGTGGCAACTCCTTTTCCACCACGTGATGTGGTAACTCCTTTCCCACCACGTGATGTGGCAACTCCTTTCCCACCACGTGATGTGGCAACTCCTTTTCCACCACGTGTTGTGGTAACTCCTTTCCCACCACGTGATGTGGCAACCCCTTTCCCACCACGTGATGTGGCAACTCCTTTTCCACCACGTGATGTGGCAACTCCTTTCCCACCACGTGATGTGGTAACTCCTTTCCCACCACGTGATGTGGTAACTCCTTTCCCACCACGTGATGTGGCAACGCCTTTCCCACCACGTGATGGGGCAACGCCTTTCCCACCACGTGATGTGGCAACGCCTTTCCCACCACGTGATGTGGCAACCCCTTTCCCACCACGTGATGTGGCAACCCCTTTCCCACCACGTGATGTGGCAACCCCCTTTCCTCTCCGGGATGTGGCGCCCTCCTCGCATCCCGCGCTGTTGAGCATCGCATGGTATTCCTATTTCATCCTGCTATAGGCATTACGCTATGAGTGTTTTACCATCATTGGTTGATTAGTAACTGGATGCTAGAGACGAAACCTGCAAGGCTGAATCATTGAGAGTACGAAATATCCCAGCAATATAGTATATCTTTTTTGGTAGAAGATTAAGAAGAAAGACTTGTGTGTTCTTTTTTTAACTTCGTTTTGAATTTTTCCTTTTATAAAAGAATTCTTCGCAGATTCTGATAATAAGTTTATTAGCTGTTAAGCTATTACGAGCTAGCCTCATTAAATAAAGGTTTCTTCTCTACTCTACCAACGTAGCCTATACTCTAGGATTTACACCGATCTTCACGGATAAAAGGAACAAGATAAAAGGTTTACTACATATGTCACCGACGTGGGTTTTTACGACAGAAAAACATGTTTCGGCCACGCCCCTAAATGTCTACGACTCCGCCCACAAATTATCACTTTTAGTCGGCATTCCTTTGAAGTAGGTTGAATTTCGTGTGAGAATCAGACCCCGTCCACACTAATGCGTATTCAAAAGGCTCCGTTTTCGTCTCACCGAAAACGCATCAGGATTTCGCAGCTTTTTCGCCCGTCCACTA
This sequence comes from Stichodactyla helianthus, assembly GCA_015163945.2. Lineage (NCBI taxonomy): Eukaryota > Metazoa > Cnidaria > Anthozoa > Actiniaria > Stichodactylidae > Stichodactyla > Stichodactyla helianthus. The sequence goes on along the minus strand of WUAP02128332.1, from coordinate 12,668 downwards.
CTAAAATACGTTAGGCCCCCTTTTCAAATGCCTCCACTTCGAAAAGCGTTTTCGATCATTTTAGTGTAGACGCAAGGCCAAAACGCATCGAAGAGTATGCGTTTTCAAACGAAAACGCATTAGTGTGGACGGGGTCTCAAAGTCGAGTACCAAAGATAAATCAAGAAACTGACATGAGCTGTTTCAGCATGACTCAGTTGTGAGTCTCTTACGACAAACGTGCAGGTTTCACCCTTCTCAAAGTCTAAACATTTATAAACATCTAGATGGATCTAAACTTCCATTTTCTCTTAGACCTCTTCACTTTACCACTATTTTCGAAATTCGCGCGCCATATGAATTTTTCCTTTGTCTGCCAATCAAGAATAGATTGATACGATTTTAAGTTTTGTTGCTTCAACAAAAGAAATTCACCGCACAAACTTTCTGTTGCACGAATTTTGAAAATAGTTGTAAAGCAAAAAGGTCTCTTCCCTTTCGCGTTTGTTAATTAGTAAAAGGATGCCGCGCCGCACTTGCGAAAAGGAATGTAGGCTAAAACGTTCAAGTTTGTGGGCGGAGTTACATACGGTTCAATGTGTGACCGTGACATGTTTTTCAGTCATGAAAACCCACTTCGGTGACATGCGTAGTAGTGCGTTCAAAGTTCTCATGCGGGTGGAAAAACACGAACAAAAAGGGAAGATCATAAGATAAAAATTTAATGGTGGTAAATAATACTATTTACATTGAATATTGAGTATAAAGGCCATATGCAGACCAGACCGCATTGTCTGTGATACACCATGAAATATTGCAGAACATCACAGAAAAAATCTAACAATACTTATTCGGCATTTTTCCGTCCTTTTATTTCTTAAAGGTCTAAAGTCTGATTTTCACTTGCGTCGGAATCGGAGTCATTGGCAGTTCATGCAATGGAAAAACACTCGTCATAAGTGAAATCGGAAGCCCCGATTTGATGTGTTGTGCATTGGAGAGCCTGGAGAAGAGCATTGTGATTGGTTTTCTGCTGCTTTCGATTCCGATATTCTGGTTTTCACTTATCGTAAGGATCGGAGTCGGAGTCGGAAGGAAATAGAAGCCTTCCGATTCCGATTTCGACGCGCTTATGAATGATTACGATTCCGACGCAAGTAAAAACTGGCCTTAAACGACCTTCAGATGATATACTAGTAAACCCCTTGTAGCAATTCCCAGTTTGACTCTTCTGAGAATCAAATATTGAAAACATTCCATTGCTCTTAGCCTTTAAACTGAACTGCATTGCAAATAGACCTTCGAATTGGTCGAATACCGCTGTTTCTTGATTACAGACTCATTTCTTACAGGGTTAGCCTCATTTCATTGTCGAAATATGCATAAATAACAAAGATAGATCGAAGAATGCACGACTTTAACAATACAAACACTTTGAAATTCCACGGACTTTCACTGAAATGCTTGAATATTCTACACAAAAACGAGGCTAACCCTGTATAACGGAGAACTCGAAACTGGAGTATTATACTGCAAGGGGTCTATAGACTGACAGAATTACCAAAGAAGTTTTACCCAATCGTGTGCTCGTTTACTAGTAAGCCTCTTGCGTGTGAAACTTAACGGTGGAAAAAAATCAAGATACAGAACTGACGATCCAGTTACCGCACTGGTCATCCAATTCTGAATGAAAATATTACGACATTCGTGAGTTTTTCAGTCATTAAAAAAGATCTAACGAAAAGCTAAAGTTATTAATTTACAAGCATGGCAAATATTTTGCTTCCTGGCTTCTTTTCGAAATTACGAATGGATTTTCCATTGTTATAATGAAATTAAGGGAAAGAACTCGTGCGCAAGGAATTACATTTAAAAACAGTTATTGGACTCGGTTATCACACGATATCGTGATTCGTTAGTGTCTGGCAATCAATTATTTGCCTCTGCCTAACAAAATAACGCGGATATCTTGTGATAACCGAGTACTGTCAATTACTTTTCCGTATCATATCCCAAACGAGCAAATAAAAACGGTAAGTATCTAGGGAAAGAAACAACGGTTGAGAGTAATGCACTTGTCAAATTCCACGACCCCGGGAAAGGGCGAGAAATTTTAACAGTAACAACTTAAACAGGTTTAACATCAAATGCTTTTCCGGGGAACGGGGCAAAGTCCTACATTTAACACTACGTGGGGGGTTTGATTGACTAGTGCATGACTCAGCATAAATAAGAACTGAAACACTGTACAGGATGAGCTGCATCTACACGAACAAGATTTCGGGATCGTTCTTTTTACAATAACGTGAACTTAGGCGAGAACCCAAAACTTATTTGATTTTAGCTTTTAGTTACATGAAAATTAAGACTAAATTAATGTACTTCCTCTGTTCAGTGTTCTTAAAGGTGGCGAGTCCCAATGAGCAGAGCTTGTTCGCTGATAAAATCTCTTCTTTTTCTTGTAGGTAAATATTTCGTCCAGATTAGGCATCTCAACTCCACCGAAAATAGCTTCTATATCGAATTTCCCCATGGCTTGGTTAATTAAGGCAGCTTTTAGTTTCGCTCCTTGTGCCCAGGATGGTATTCTCTTCTTCGGAGCGTCTTCGTCGTCTGTTGAATCATCACTGCAGATATCATCGATGTTGTAGTTTTCCGACGATGTTACGCTGCGAATCTTAGGGGGTGGAGGTGGGGTCATTTCGTAGGAATCCTTATCTTGTAAAGGTTTGAGGCGTGCTTCCTCCGCAATCCGCTGTTCTTCGAGTTTGCGTTGCCTTTGTCTTTCTTTCTCAAGTTCTTCTCGATAAGCCGCTTCGCGTTCTTGCCGCCATTTCTCTTCTTTTGCTTTCTTTTCTCTCTCTTTTCTTTCGCTCTCTTCTTTTTCCCTTAAGAGTTGTGCAATTCTCTTCCGTTCCTTTTCCTCCTTTTCTTTTTCTTCTCTTAGTTTCCTTTCGGCCTTTTCTTTCTCTTCCTTTGCTTTCCGTTCTTTTTCTTCGATTTCTCTTAAAAGACGAAGTTTCTCTTGTTCTCTTTCTCTTTCCAACTCCTGTTCTCGTAATTCCTGTTGACGCTTTGCCTCCATTATCTTCCTTTGCCTTTCTTGCTCCTCGAATTCTGCTTTCCTTCGAAGCATGTCTTGGTGGCGTCTTGCTTCGTCTTCCTTCTCTTGAATCTTTTGCTTTCTTTGCTCTTCTTCCTGCTTTCTACGAGCATCCAGTTCAGCTTTCTTTTGTAAACGAGCTTTTCTTTTCATTTCTTCTTCCTTTTCTTTTTCTTTTCTTGCCTTTTCTTCCAGCTGTTTCCTCATGCCCAGTTTCTTTTCCATTTGCTCTCTTCTTTCCTGTTCTTCACGGGCTTTGGCAGCTCGTAGCTCTGCAGCCTTCCTTTCTTTTTCTTGGCGTTTCCTTAAGTGATAAACGAGGAGAAAACAACCACAACAGTCAATGCAAAAATTACTTGTTTAAGAAGCGTACTGTGCGAACAAAGAGAAACTAAGTAAACAAAACAAGCAAAAATAGTACAAGGGCTTCAAGATCAGCCGTCACGATCTTGGGGCCCAAAAGCACTTGAAAAGGTCCCATTTCTGCACGACTACTAAAACAAACAAGCAAACAAACAAACACTTATTACTTGCAGTTAATTAACAAACCTTTTCTGGTCTTCTATTCTTTTTTGTTTCAGCAATTCGAGCTGCTCAATTCTCTCCTTTTCTTTCTCTTGTTTCTCCAAAATGGCCATTTTCATCATCCGAGATTTCTCCTTCACAAATAAATTAAAATAAGTAAAAAAATATGTAAAGCTAACTAGGTTATAAATAACTGGTGAACCTTTAAGGTTTGGCATCTAGCGTACTTTTTGTGGGGGTCTGTTAGAAAGAAATATTATTATTAAACCAATTCATCGGCCTTTTTGTTGTTGTTGTTATTTATGTTATTTATTTATTTATTAGACTTCCACTGAAGATGTATCTGTCATCTTATTGGCACCGTCAAAGTAGTCTGCAGATCCACTAGGCCTACCCTGAGTGCCATAGGTCCTCTCGCTCTGTGGGCGAACGGCGCCGTAGGCGCCAAAGAGCGTGAGGCCGGAGGCCGATCGCGAGAGAACCTCTGACTCACTTCACCGCGATGTACTGTTCTAGATGGACTTCCGACCTGTCAGTAATATTTTTGATGGCCGCCAGACTGATCCAATTAAGAAAGCATATAATGCGCTATTTAATGGCAATCATGTTACTTATTTTTTGCATGATCTGAAAGCCAATTCGCCGGACAAAGACGTTGATAAAATGCCTCTTTTCTACAACTCATTGATGTTAGACTGAATAAGGGCATTCAAGGGGCACACTACAACAATTATTACTTTTCTTGGAAAAGAATTGTATCCTAAATTGTTGAGTTCTCTGCATAGCCACGCAAGGATTTGGAATAACAGGGGTTTTCCAAAACCAGTTGGAAGGGCAGCAAAGACATCCCTTCGCTGGGTCAGATGGTAAAGACCGTCTCGTTGCTGCTCGTTTAGGTTTTCCACTCCTTCAAATTTACGAAGTACTGTATCTACTGCTTAACGTAATCTTCTCCACCAGTAGGTAGCCTCCTGCGCAGACATTCTTAGTGTCGTCACGCAACGCTTTGCGTGACGACACTAAGAATGTCTGCGTAGGAGGCTACCAATAGGTGGCATTAACTCTAATTGTCTTGTATACTTTGATATAAAATCTCTTCGCTTCGTTTGTAATATATCAGTCATCACACTCAGCATGGTATAAAGTATCAAACAGCGCTGACCTGCGATGTTCAGCCAATAGCGACACTTGTTAGAAAATATCTATCGCTTAACCAATCAGAATCGTTGTCCAGATTCTAGACAAGACGATACAAGTGGCTATATGATTGGAGCCAATTTTATGTCTTGATTGACATCCTACTTTAATGATACACATACCTTGCTGTCTACTTTCTTTGGTGTATTTCGCTTGATGAATGAATGAATGACACCAGCTGGATTTTTGATAACCTGAATATTCAAATAAGACAGTCAATATTAACAGGACAGTCAATATTAACAGAACATCTATATTAACAGAACATCAATATTATCCAGAACATCATAAAAAGATTATACCCCTCTCATGCAAATGATGCCATGTCCTATCATGTTAATTAAAAAAATAATAATAAAAGGAAAAACATTTTTTTTAAAATAACAGAATTAAAATCCAAGAAAAACACATTAAAATATGGTTGATTGATTTTGAAGTAATTTAATTCAGAGGTAGAAGATACATGGTACCTATCTTATGTGAATATTTTTAATATCTTAAAACAGCCTTTGGAAAAATCAAGCCTCAAGGAAAAGCCTTCAAAATCCAATATCAAACTGAAAAGCTAATTTGAACCATGCTTCTGGACTGGCTTACAACACAATTGCATTACAGACTCTGCTACTGAAACAACACTTACCTTAGGTGGCCCGATATTAAATGGGTTTGTATCTTTACTGCTTTGGTGGCCTTTGCTCTCTGCCTCATTCTCAGAACATTGACTCAGATTGCTTCCTGACTCACTAGACAAGGACTGATCGCCATCGTCACTGCTTTGAGAGTCCCTGTTTTGATTTCTTGATGATAAGTGTGTTGCAGGTCTGAAAAAAAGGGAAAAAAGTCATTAAAAATATCTTAGATATTTCAATCCCAGCAGTTAATGCAGGCTGAATGCCATATGCATGTGGGAACCCAGTATAGTGACCATAAACCACGCAAGTCTCTCTGCTCAGTGGTAGAGCATCCGACTAGTATTCAGGTCACAGGTTGGATTCCTGAAGTTCTATTGACTTGTTGTTCATTAGGGTTAGAGCTTTAGTAATGTTAATTACAGAATAACTGCTATTAGAGTGGTTTTTGCATGAGTGGGAAACTTACGGCATTGAATTACTGCATGTACACAGTAGAGCAGATTTCATATGACTGTGAAAAAGATGCAGCACAGTCAGTGCCATAAGCATGCCTTGCCACGACCATCTTTTCTAGAATTTTGAAGTTCCTTGCCATGCCTTGACTGTGTCTGCAACTTTTTCACAGTCATACGAAATCTGCTGTAACACTGAATTGGCTTCCCATTGTTTTATCATACAGTCACTGTATACCAAAACTGCTATATCTTATCTTATCTTATTCTAATATAGGTGGGTTTGCAATAGATTAATGAATAACTACCTTGATATAACATCTTTTTGATCATCAGCCTCTTCAGTGGTTTCAGGTACATCATGATAATCCCCATCATTGATCTCCTCATCAATATTCTCTGCTGCATCATGAAATTCTTCATCCTCAGCTTCATCTATGTCATCATTCTCTTCAGTAGAATCTTTATCAGTTGTCTTCACAGGAGTAGATGAATGTGCTTCACATATTTCTGGAACTGGCTCCATCTCTTCCTTGTCATTGTCTTCCTCATCTTCAAATAAGTTTGCCTTCACATTATTCAGCTCATTGGAGTTACTGAGACTCTCTGCATCATCAGCAACAGCATCATCATATTTTTTAGGTGTTAGTCTTGGCATGATTTTCTTTGATGATAACTTAAGCATGACTGAACTCTTTACCAAGCTCCTGCTTTTTCTGGTTTTGGATTTTCTCTGCTTTTTTGTGGCCTGAACTGACAGTCTGCTAGATTTTCTGGTGCTTCTAGAAAGACGAATGCTTTTCCTCTGTGATTCGTCTGGCAAGTTAACTGTAGAACTAACAACGGCATCTGAATCAGACTGCTCCACCTTTTGGATTTTTGGTACATTTTCTTCAATTTCTACTTCATTATTGGTGCTAAATGATGAGATCACACTAGAATCTTGAACAACTTCTTTGTCATCATCTTGTTTTCTTTTGTTGCCTCTGCTAGAACTAGCTCTGCTACTTCTGGATTTTGTCTTTTTATTGCTAATTTTCTTTGTAGATGAAACAGTTGATTCACTTATCACTTGTTCTTGGTGCTCTTGTTCTGGTGTTTTATTGACTTGCTCTTGATTTTCATAGGTTATAGCTTCTACGATGACCACAGGATTAGTTATGACATTCTCTTTTTCTCCCTCTGTAAAACCAGATTCAATTTCATAATGTGGTTCAGCTACTGATGTTGGTGTTAAAACAACTTGGAGTGAAGATTTGGCAGCTTGAGGCTTTTCATCACACATTCCCTTGGAAAGAGACTCCACGATAGGGGTTTCAGGAATGAAAACTTCAACAGCTAATGGTGTTTCCTTATATTTAGCAGGGCTTACAGATAACTTGGATTTCTTTGCCACCCATTGCAATAGTGAATGCTTTTCTGAATCATCTTGAATTGAGGACATTTTAACAGGAGTGACAGGAACTTCTGTTTCATCTTGTTTCCTTTTATTCCTTGTTCTTGGTCCTTTTGGAATAGCTTCTTTCTCAGCTGTTTCGTCCACCTCATCTCGAGTCTTTACTTGTTTTGAGCTGTTTTTTCCTCCTCTTACTTGTCGTTTAGACCCCTTTGACTGCTTCCTTGAACCTTTAGTTCTAGTTTTCTCTTTTTCCTGAATACTAACTTCAAGGTCTTCATGAAATTTCTTATTCTTGGATGCTCTTGCTCGGGTCAGCCGGCCATTTCCATTGGCCTGTTTTGTATCAGGGACTTCTGTTGGAGACTGTGCTGTTACATGGGATATAGCTGGTTTTTTGCTATCTGGAGTTCCAAATGAATCTGCTTTGACTTTGGATTGGCCCTTTTCAGGGGTTGTATTGGAATGACTTTCTATAGAATCGTCAAGACTTCTTACAACACGTTTGCGTTTACCTTTTTTCATACAAGGTGTTTTGGGCAGAAGCGCTACACTGTCTCGCCTAAAAAGAAGATAATAGATGAACTAAATAATATAATTTTGCTACGAATCCTTCCGAATATATGATGAAGCAATCAGTAATTCATATTTTGAGCATTTTGAATCAATAAGCTTATTAAAATATAGTCTATGGAAGCTTCTCACTATCAAAATCACTCTTCTACATACCTTCCAAAATGCTCCTTAACCTCAGCGAGAATTTCATCCAGGTATTGAAAATCATTATCCAAAACGTTCTTTATGAAATCTTCAATCAACTGGGTGGTTTTTTGGTGTAAAGAATATCCAAGAACTGGATTATGAGTCGCAGCATCAGCCATTAGTTCATTTGGGACTTAACAACACAAGACCACGAGGTAACGATCGAGTTTGCCAACCAAGAGCCAAGGCAATTATTTCTAAATCACCAGCCGTGATTAGACCACAATGTCTTGTAATAACTGCCTGGTGTAGATAATTCCAAATCCTATCGATCTAACCTTCTTTCAACCAGAATACAGATACCAAAAACGAGTTTCAAAGTCAGTAAAAGGCGTTCGTTTTCCGGTCGACCCAAACAATTGTGGGCTGTCACATCCAAACCGCCCAGAAAGTTCTTGATTTCAATGCTTGATCTTGTAGTAAATCAAAAATAAAGTATCCTCACACCAAGACGAAAGCAGAGTGCAAACTTTAACAGAAAACAGCCCAAGAAAAGCACAACTTTTCTTACATCTTTTCCTTTCGACTTTTACCGAACTCTTTTCTCTCATTACAAATTTGAATTTCAACCGCGATTTTCTATCGACCAATCACAATCCAAGGTTGTAATGAATATTGATAAGGAATGACCACGTGACTGTAGTAAATAAAACATTTATAAAACATCTTTAAATAACTCACCCAAAAACACAGTTTCAAAAAGATAAAGAGTTTGTTTAATCATGTATATTTAAATGTAAAAAAATATTGAAAAATACTGCTTATCGCGGTAAATTCGCGGTATGTAAAAAAAAATTCAAAAGGTTGAAAATAAAACAGCATTACCAACATCACTACAATTGTATTTCTTTCATTCTTTAACTTAAGAACCGTTGCTTGGATTTACTCGTAATGAGATGATCGAGCAATCAAAAACAATTTATTAGTTTTTGTGATGATATTGCTGTCATTCATTTTACTTAGATAGAAAATGCACATTTGTTTTATATTAAAAGCTTTCGTTTTTCATCTTGTGAATTTCTTACCAAAAAATAATAATAATAATAATAAATAAAAGGAAAAAGAAAAGAAAAATAGGAATAAAATGAAAAGCGTGTCATCCCGCGGGATACGGGATATCAGCGGTTAATCGTCAAGAGTACGCGTAGCATTGTGTTGATATGACAGCTTGTTTATAATTTGTACCTGTCTCTCGACGCTTACTTTCCCACTAAAATCACCGGAATTTCTCCATTCCTTTCTTCCGAATTATATCTCTTACTATTCCTAAGATGATTATTTCAATAATCCAAATTACTGGCCTCCTCAATAATGGATAACCTTCAAGATATCGGAAGATTTTATTGAAATTATCAACTGGACCGACAACCAAGCGCTTTATTTATTTCTTCTTCATTCACGTGTTGGTCGAAGATATATTAATTTTTCTTAAGGGAAGAACCGAAAAAATATGCCAGGAATAGTGGTATTTAGAAGAAGATGGATGGTAGCCAGCGATGATTTTGTCATTCCCTTTTCTATTGCTTTTGTTGTTCGTGGACTTTGGTAAGTAAAGCTTAGGAATCTTTACAATTTTTACGTTTACGTTAAACCAAACTGCTCATTCAATAATATTGTCTTCATTTAACGACTGACTCACTATAAAAATCATTCAAGTATGAATTCTCAGGGCCATATTCGTGTTTAAATTATGTCTATAATTTTATCCTAAGCATATATTCTTGATGAGTGATATACAAAATTTCACTTAAATAATTTTCTAACCTCAAAAACGAATGGAAAACTGCCGTCGTTGTCTTTGTTATATTTGAATATTTTTTTATTTCTTGTTTCAATTAAAGCCTGGAAGTCATATATTCTGCTTTATATTGCTAACTTGATATGTCAATCGTGTTTTTTTGAGCATCTTTGAATTTAAATCGATTCGTATTCTCCCTTTAGAAAGTCAAAAAAATGGCTAATTATTATGATATTTGTGAGATCTACATGCTCCACATTATATCATTTATAAGGATTAATTTTAACATCCAAATTGAAATAGAAGAAGCTTAATGATTCTGAGTTTATGCTACAATATGCATGTGGGTTCTTTGTTTCTTGTAAGCTATATGCAAAGTAGAGACCATAAAATATTCAAGACTTCACAGTCTCTGTGGTTACTTGCCTAATCATGAGTGATAAAATTCATTGTTTTAAAAGTCCTCTTCAGATATGCCAATGGGTTCCATTACACTATAGTTGTAAAACAGGGGATGAAGTACTGTATGCTTTAAGATTGGAAAATGAGGATATTTTTTATAGATGTCACATGCAAAATATGAATAATCAGCTGTTCATAGAATATGATTAGTTGTGGGCAGACTTACAACAGAATGCTAATGCCGTGGGTTGGATTTCATATTCCTGCAAGATTTCGAAGCATATCATTTTAACTTAGTGGATATTGATAATAAGTACCTTTTGTTCAACTAGAGTATTATTCACTTTTTTTGTTATAGCATTCAAATTTAATGGAAAACTAACACTTGTGGCAAAATGGTTTATTGTGCATGTGTGAAGTGTTGTTTGTCATTAATGATGCTTTATGTTGGTGTTATTTCAAGTCCATATTTGATGAATTATGGATAAATTTAAGATTCCATTCTAGTGTTTGTACTGTTAATATTGTTTATTTTTACTGTGATTGGTGTTAAAATGTTAATGATACCAGTGTGTGTACTGTCTCAAATTATAGGTTTGCATTTAAAATTATGTATTCTGTTTTCAAATTGTTTACTTTTCAAAGTATTTGTTTCATGGCACTTCAGACTAAATGAATTCATGTGAAAACAGATCACATTTTATTTCTGATTCATTATTAAAATTCTGACCACTGGTATTATTTTATATTTTGTACATTATATTGCTAGAGACAGTTTTGCAAAATGTACACTGTAGGTGTCTGTGAATTAAAAACTTTAATTTAAATATACATACACCAAAAAAAATTTAAAAGGCTTTTCACTGTTGTGAAACAACGTGGGTCATTCACTACAAAGCTAGGCTCAAATCTAAAGTGAATGTCCAAAGATGGAATAGGAATATAAAAGTAGATTTTTGTGGAGAGATGAAAACTGGAGAATCTGGAGAAAAACCCTTAAAGGATAGGAGAGAACATCAAACAACTCTATAGATCTACAAACAATGGGATTAACAGGTCCATGCATGTTAAATTAAAATTTTTTGGCATGACTGTTTCATTTTTTCAGAAAATGGAGGGAAAACAGATGTGAACAGCTGTAATACTGAAGATAGTTTTGCTTGATAAAACACAATCAGAAATATCAGTAAACACAAAGTTCCATGTAAAAATAGCATTATTGAAAAAAAATTAAGGAATACCAAAAAATGTCCACAAATGTCGTGATTATTCTACTTGCAATATAATAATACTAACTTAAAAATTACATAAAAACATCCATTATAATTCTAACTTTCAGTTCAGAAGAATTTTATTGATACTCTGGCCTTTAATTGAGATAATTTTCAAAATCTGAAATTAAGCAATCCTTTCAACTTGTGACAAAGTTTGTTTTGAAGATTTTTCATAATGGTTCTGTTCCAAGCATTGTCTTTTATTGATTATCTTCCATTTACTCAGACAGTTATGTTATAAATCTTATTATTAAAAATGGAATAGAGAATAATACATGGGCATGTGGAGATATGAATTTTATCTTTGAGTGTTAAAAAGATCTCACTGTACTCACTCATGAGAGATTTTTGACATGAAAAGATAAAATTCATATCTCCAAGTGCCTATGTAATATTTTGTTTAAAGGGGCTGTGACACTTGGACAAAAATTGTCCGAAATTTAATTAAGCTGAAACTGCACTGGAATAATATTTAACAGGTCTAACAATCACCAGTTAAATTTTATTTTTTTCTTGATATTCCATTTTTTTCTTGATATTTTTAATTAGTGAATTTTTAACAGACTCTGTGACATCATTTCCTCAACACTAAACATTGCTCCATACATTTCTTTGTAAATAACTTCTCCATTTATTTTCTTTCTATTGGATGAAGCCCAAAGGTTAGCTGACAGGTTTAAGCTACACTACTTGTTATTAGAATTTGTATTGTGTTTGTTTTCTTCAAAACAATGTATGAAATTAGTAGATATTTTTTAATCACAAAACACAAATAAATGTATGGAGTCATTGTAGTTAGTAGGTAGTTGATGGAGTGATGTTTAATGTTGAGAAAATGATGCCGAAGAAACACTTTTTAAATCACACAACAATATAACACTTCCCATTGAAATAATCAAGAAAACATTTTAACTGGTGACAGACCCTTTAATATTATTCCAGTGAAGTTTCAGCTGAATTAAATCTTGGAAGACTTTCGTCCAAGAGCCCCTTTAACAAGTGATTGTTAATGCACAAACTTCATTGCTTTCAATGGTAGTGTTATTTTCACATGTGCAGATATCAGTGATATTAATAAAAGTATTTTGATCCTAGCACTCAATTACTAGAAATGAGATGACATCTTGTTTTTTGTTTTTTAAGTAATATATAAAGTATGAGCGGGAGACCTTTATGGGCATTTAAAATGGCGAGCCGCAGGCGAGCCA
>WUAP02128321.1:0-14430 GCA_015163945.2 Stichodactyla helianthus | reverse complement strand
TGTGCCCCCCCTTAAAATTTTCTTCAAACTTTCATCACCCCCCAAATTCAGTGACCCAAACCTTTTTGCCCCCCCCCCCCATTATTTTACCGCCCCCCCCAAAACATAAATAATGAACACTCCCTAACCGCCGATCGCCATTCGCCGTTCGTCCCTTCAACCTTTTTGAAACAACTGAATACAGCTAGCAGTGTGAGAACGGTTACATAATCGAACATGTTTACAACCCGTCTTCCGCATGTAATATATATTCGTATCCAGGATATTGAAATGTTGAAATATCTAAGCTTAAAAATGAGTTTAAATGTCCTTACTAAGCTGTCAGTCAAGGTATGAAAGTAAATAAATTACAGATTATATCGCAATGAGCGCTTGTCGAAATGTAACCCAAAAAAACTACATGGCTCATTTTATCATTAATTCGATGTTTTTTTCTCTTGACTAGAACCTTTGGATACACGACGTGTGTGTCTTTACCGATGAAATATTAGTTAAATGTCATTGACATGGAACATCTTTCAAACGTGCAACGTGCAGACGTTCAAAGAGTGTCGGGGCACAATTTGATTATTCTTAATTGTATCTCACGTGCGCGTCTTGAATGAGAGCGGCTCGTTTATCCAGGGTTTTCAGCAGTTTATCACATCTCCGATTGTACGCTTCGACATTTAACTGGTGTAGGACGCTCCTCTGACAAACACGCTGTGGTGATATACCTCGAAAGACTTTTGAAGGTAAATACTAGTATTGTAGTATCGATAACAAAGTGTTTATGTGCTTATAAAATCAAAAATTTCAAAAGCCAGCTCCTTCCCACTGGTTTGTCCTTGCAAGAAAATCGTTGTTGATCAAGTTTCTCGTGAGCTGAAGTAGTGAGAAATAAATTATCTTGTCCATTTTTAAACATCTCGCTGTTATAGTATGATAGTAGAATATTTCTTAGTCAAATGCAAGAGGAATAATTGCTGCAATTGGTCAACTGAAAACATTTTTTTCGCCGAATAGACTTGAATACTGGACTATACTTAAATGTAGCACTTCCAAAACTATATTTTGAGCTTTTTTCCTCTTCATTTTGAATGCGGTGTATATGTGTTTGTGAGTTGAAATTCAGCCCCTACCGTTGAGACTGGGTAAAAATTAAAATTGTAAGACTTGACTCAAACACTAAGAAAACTAGACTCCGTTTTTTTAACATAATCATTTGTAAATATTTGCCCGATAAAAAGCATGCATTAGGTTTTAGAGACTTCTTTTGTAATCTCAGGAAATGAATTTAATTCGAAATTGCAGAAAAAGCAGGGCTATAAACCTGGCCCTTAACCTACGGATTCTGACGTTTGCGCCTTTCAGGGATGTAGAGCGGATTTGATAGAAGCGGGCAACGTATGCCTATGTTGTCGTACTCTAGACCATGTCTAGACGTATCGTATAGAGCTGTTTTCTTATGAGTGGAAAACGATACGGCAAATTTGTGGCTGTGTTGTAGCTGTGCTGTAGCCGAACTACGCTTTGTGACTGGATGATTCGCACGAAGACAACGGGAAACCATTTCTATGTTACGGCATGTCGTACGTGTACCTAAAGCCAGTATGGTTACATTTCCCACTCATTCGAAAACCGCTCTATTGCTATAACCGTCACTACTATGTGTTGTGACTGATGATTCACGCGAAAACATTGGGGAAACCATTTCTGTCAGTGTTACAACTGCGAATTAACACCGTACCTCCCCCACTCATACGAACACTTCTCTATCAAGTAGATTTTATAGCGTGACCCGGTCTAGCTATCAAATATAGCACTTGGTATAAAATATTTCAATTGTTTTTCACTTTAGAGGTCTAGAAAATTGATTAGCTTTTAGTAGCTTAGCTTAACTTCCGTCCAGATAAAAACAGTTAACCATATATTTTATCTTTTAGACAGCTGACTGAACATTTATGTATCCATAGGTTATTGGGGAATATGTAGTGTTTGTGATGAGGGTATAAATGGTTTGCAATCATTCCCTAGAGAATAGGATAACAGAAGACACGGCCGCCATATTGATTAATATAACAAAAGGTTTCAATGTAAATGTTTTGTGAAAGTTCATCCAACATAGCCGCTACGACAGCTTCCATGCAGCTTCTTTGCAGTAGTGGCAGGGTGATGGAGTAGGCCTGGCAGGGAGTTCCATCTCGTCCAGACTATTGATTACTCAAACAAGTAGGGGGGAAAATTAAACCATACAAACACTGGAATACCTTGAATACCCTTACACATTGAAGTTTGGTCAATCTGGGAACTTTTGCTGAACCCAAAACCATTATAGTAAACGATATGCGATGCTGGAAAATAATTAGCTATCTATTTGTAGTGAAGAAATCAATTGGTGGTCAAATGATGCTTTTGCATAGAAGTTTTCACACGTGACCATACCCCTCCAATCAAGAGTTCCATTAAGATGGTGAAGATTCGACTCGCACAAGAAAAATGGCAAACGTTTGGCACAAAAGAAATGGCATGAAATTCAAAATTTTAATTTTTGTTAAGATTTGTATGGAAATGTGTGCTGGACAGCAAGCTCGTGCCATTTAATGCATTTTTCATCACAAATTCTTAGTAAACATCCGATTTTATATTTCATGCTAATATTGGAGTTTATTTTAACACTGGTGCTTGATGCTTGATTTCAAAGGGTGATCTGGTCACGTGACCTATTAGGGCAAAAGATTTATTCAGCTAATATGCCTCGGTGACTGTGTGTGTTCTGCAACAAACGACCTGCAGTTGATTTTATAAAGCAATGCGTCAATTCCGATATTTGTGTCGAACCGGCCTTTTTTCGGTCTAATTCGTGTTTGTGAAAAGTTCTTCATAACAATGCGTCTTATAGATAGACGCATTGCTATGTCATATCTGCGTATGTGCCATAGGAACAAAAGTATTAACTACACTGTTCTGGTGGTTAATTCTCAAAGGATAAACCTTTAAATTTTTGCTTGTCTATCCATAGTTAACTAACTATGGTCTATCACGGCTGTTGTAAATTTTGAGCTGAGTGGAAGATCAGTTGATTCAATTAAAAACTGATCGTCATTGCATTTGAGAATGGCTGGAGTAATTCTTTTAACTCAGTATTTTTTCGCATGCCTTCCTAACTAATATTAATATCGATATCCTTACTCGATAATGACAAAACACTTTATTACGGAATATTGAAAATAAAGTTATTCTTGCTTGTTTTTCTTCAATTCTTCGCGGTGAGTTTCCCTTTGTTTCACGGATTGATTCCAACGGCTTCACTCTTGTTATTTAGCGTCTTCCATCCAAATGAATATAACCATTGCCGTAGGGCATATTTCTGCCAAGAAACTGTTGTATCTTTAACTAAATCGATAATAAAATAACAAAAATCTAATGAAAACACAATGTCTTCTGTAAGAATTTGAAATGATTAATGTCTTTTCTAATATTTACGTCAACCAACATAATTACTAATATATTTTAAGAACCGAGCAGGTCATCGCTTAAGTACTCATAATAATGGTAATTTTAATCGGCGACTTCAAAAGCTCATTGCTGCCTCGCGATATGCAGGAAAAATTTAAATGTTGATGTCGATTAGTTAAAAGAATACGGTTTTGTCTGCGGGGAATAGACCTTTCCCTAATTCCTTTGGATGATCACGAAACAATGGTTGCAAGTCGAGGTTGGCCTTAAATTCTTGGCTTTCACGCGTTCCTTTGGGAATAGAATCACAAAGACGTGCAACCATGTTGGTGTACCAAACAACAGAAGCTCATAAGAAAATGTTTCGTTACTTGTACACCAACATGGCCGGCATGACGTCACATGGATACCAAGAATTGATGGTTCGCAGCCATTCCCAAGAGGATCAAAAGACAAAGGTATGGCGGCCATGTTGGTGGCCAAACAAAAGGACTTTTGTTAAAATCCATCAGATGACGTAACGTGAAAACGAAGAATAAAAGAATCAAGTTCAGTCTCGTGATCATCCAAGCGAATTCGGGAAAGCTCGATACGCTTACCTTCTATCAGTTTGACATCGAGACCGCTGCGTGACCCTTGTTTACTTGACTAGACACTGAATTTGTACTTAGTACTCAGTTCGGCTCTACTTAATGTTGTTTAATATGTTGGTAATAGTGTTTCCATTTTTCTTACAGGTGTTTCATGATTAAGAAGCTGTGTTTGTTATACATGACATTACGTAAGTAATAAAAGGTGGGCTCTACCCCGTCCAGACCAACGCCAACTAAAAGTTTAAACTGATGTCTATGTCAGTGCGTTGGTATAACTTTATGTATAAAATGCCAAATTTCCGACCTCTGTTTATTTGACGGCCCATAAACCACAACTGCATGTTCATTTGTGGGAGAAATCCATTTGTTCTCTAGTCAATTTCATCTTGCCAAGAAAAAACACTTACAGAAACTCATCGTTCGATCATGGCTATATCTTCGGAAACTGAAATTTGACATTTTGTATATAGTGATTTTTAAATCTACCATATAAAAAACTTATTATATGGTTGACAAACTAAACCTCCATTGTTTCCCAGTAAAAAGATGTGGTTTTTAGCCTTCTTTGTTTTTGCTTATGATTCCACACGCAGCTAATCTAAGCTACGCCAAGGGCTAATATTATTTTTCTCTTTACTCTTTCTATATATACACACCGAACGCATTCACTTTACTTTCATTTTAGCTACACTAGTTCACCACACATGTTATCAGGGGTGTGCATAGTGTGTATGTATGTTACTCACAACGCCGGAACGAATCAATCCTCCGTTTTCAAGACTTCTTATTATGATCATCAGCTTGGATTCGGATCCTATGACCAGATATCGGCCGCTTACTCTTCCAGGCGCTCACGTGCCATGAACTCCAAGGCACGAAATTAACGCTCGCAAACTCGCAAAATGCGAGTAAAATTTTGTATTTAGCGAGTAAGAAAAAAGTTAACTAGCTAAGTTGTGCGAGTATGACCACATGACCACAACATGAGGGATTTTAAATTTTGCTACTGACTTTGAAATTTTTGCTAGTGAGAACAAAACTTACTAGCAAGGTTTTGCTAGTGGGTTTAAAAGTTAATTTCGTGCCCTGAATTCATCGGGCCATGTGGCTTGCTTTTCTGACTGCTGCATTCATATAAAGCAATCTACTCACAGTAAACAAAACAGAACTGGAGTGGAAAAACCGGATTGACGTAAGAAAGTTATTAAGGAGTACAATCAGTAATACATCACCAGGAATATATTTGATAGGAGGTTTGAAAATTCAGACGAAAAAAATATTTCTTTAGAATTAAAATCATCCCTCGATGATATGGTATCCTAGAGCATATTATGATCCTCTGGCTGAATATAAACTGAAAATGGTCCTCTACTTTTTTATAATCTCTGTGTGAATGACTCGGTCGACTCAGAACGTGTAAAGTACTTCTTGATCAACTGTTTATCTAACTCTTTGGCAATTGTATCATTAATACACTGGCTTGTTTGTTTAGAACTGACCGCTCTTGGTGAACCTCTTATCTCAGCCCGTTGTTTCTTAGGCTGTTTAGACATTAAGAGACCTCAACGCTAGGTCTCGGGTATAGTTATTTAACACTCTGTCTTTTACGTTAGGCCTAGACGTTACGTATAAGTGCAGTGCTGTCGTGGCAGACAAACTCAATTTTTTACGTATATTGATTGCACTTTGAATAAACAGTGACACTTCAGCCCCTCTTCTCTGCCGCCATAGTTTCTATGTGAGTTGTTATTCTTCGAACCCTCGCGTCCCTGGATTTGAGTTTTATGAGTGATTCCTGGATAAACTCAGCACATCTATAACTTAACTTCTTTTGAATAACTTCAATTTCATTTTTCGTCTCTAACATTCCTTACCTCAAAGACTAACGAAACTGCAAAAATTCAGATTGATTGATAAAGGCAACGCTAAAAACTTATCGACACTTTTTGTCGCACACGCATTCAGTTTATAAGGTAAGGCTATAGCCTTATATTTTATGCCCATAAAGGTCGATCGCGAATACTTTATATCACTTATGAAATGTCTAGGACTATATTTTTATGTTGTACTGATTTTTAAAATGAATTGAGTAATTTTGGCCGAGAAAATGCAAGTTAAAGTGGAATGCAAATGAGGACGATTCTTTATCCGATTCAAAGACTCCGACACAATTACGATTTTCTATTGTGTTTTGCTCATTAATTATGATTTTATAATAAAAATTAAGCCATACGGTGAAGCTGGAACTCCGTTTAGCCATTTCCCTAAAGCCTGGTTCACACTAGCGACGCAAGCACAAGCGCAAGCGACATACGCAGACACAGTAGTGTACTGCTCTGGTGCTTGTCTTTTCTCACACCTCGGTGATAGATGCAGTGCTGAGTCTGCGTATGTTGTTTGCGCTTATGCTTGCGTCGCTAGTGTGAACCAGGCTTACCACTTGTTAAAAGAGTTTGCAAATAGACCGATCCCGCGACCCATAGATACTGTTGCTACGTCGGACAAGTCAAAACTTGTTGTCGAGATTCCGCTATGAAATAAATGTTGCCGATTACTAAAAATCACATACGGTTTAGTTTTATGTTGTGTAACGCGGGAAAACATTGACACAAATTGCCAAAAAATTTTTAAATCTCCCTGAAATATAGAGGTTTGTAGTTTTGTTTGTCCGATCCTCCATATTCCTTTGGGAAAAACTTTACGCTCTCATTGGTGGAGCTAGTGTTGGCGGGATCGGTCTATTCTCTGTATCTCGAATTGATCACACATCTTATGACTAGGTATAAAATCCGGAAAAAAATCCAAAGCAATAGTAAGAGATCTAAATTAACTAAACGTACATATATACAGAACTAATATTGAACTGAAAAGGCAGCAAGTAACAAGGCCACTGAATACCTTGAGACTCATTACAACATAATTCAAAGAAAGAATTAGAATTAGATTAGATGAATTAGAATTAGAATTAGATTTTTTTCTTTCGTTTTTGTTTTTCAAAATACTTATTTACCTTTTTTTTTTCCTTTTATTATGTATATATTTATTCCCTTTCTAATTTGTAAGAGCATTGAGATTTACATGGAATGCGCATAAGAAATAAATTATTATTATTATTATTATTATTATTATTATTATTATTATTATTATTATTAAAAACTGGGCACGAACTCTCTCTCGTCTCTAAAATTAATCCCATGAAATCCGATGAAAAAAGCGGCACCTTTTATTCCCTAATTCAGCTCCACAATTCTGTGCGGTACGAGTTCGTTCCAGTCCTCGGTTGAGTTTCGGAAAGGCGAGTTGTCTCCGTAAAGTCTTGAATAGACGTTTTCTCAGATGTGCAAAGCTATTTCGGGCAGTTTATTTTTTTACCTTCTCCACCGATTGTTTTTATTAATTCTACAGCACTTCGAGTTTGTTTTCATCCAGTGCCACACTGACCAACATGAAGACAAAACATGAACTACTTTCAAAAAGTGCACTGAATTTCCTAAAGAAAAAAAGGGGCCTGTGTCCTTAATTCATCATTAATCTTTAATAGTCCAGTGCTAAAAATCCAAATCGAAAGCCTGCTAACTGGTAACTGCTAAGTGTGTGCGTGATGTGGGCTTTCTAAATGCCAATTATTATAGAAAGCACAAGCGAGTAAGTGAAATTTCTAAATAATTGATATAATCTATGGTTTATGTAGGTAGATTAAGTATTATTAGTCCGACGGAAGTTCACTTGGGTCGAGTTCCTGAAAAACGGAGAGATCACGCCAGCGATCACGTCCGTTTACGACCCTGTTCCGATGAATCGCCGATCACGTTTCGAACAACTCGGTCGTATCTGGATGATTCGACGTATTTGCATACCGTTATTTATTGCCCGAGGGCAAGTCAATCCTAGATTCCGTTATTTTCAAGGAAAATCTTGTACTGTACGCAATATAAATGTATTGACTGATCAGAGCAAACGTTTAGTAAATGTATTTTTTGAAAACGGCTTGCTCGGATCTATCTTTAAACCAGTTGCCTTGGAACGTGTTGTCGAACAGAGGAGCGTGACAACCGGTATCGATATGTGGCACTTGAGTAGATCAAAACAATGTTTCAATAGTTCAGACGAACGAGGCCATATTATTAACTGGCGCGCCGGATCACGCATCTCGAGAATGTCAACTGATAACAGTATAAATGGTAAGTCCAGGCTTGGCAAGCTAGGGGCTAACATGTAAGCCGTGCGCCGCACATCTCAATGATGCTGATGGCCACATAATAGAAACATCAGATTTTTATCCTCATAAAAAATCGATTTTCGAGCTTTTTTTTAATACCACATTTCCTTACATTTTTAGTTCAATGGCTGGAGACAATTATACCGACGTTCTCAGCCTAACTACAGAATCAGCCTTTTTCAGTGACAGCGAACCTCTAACTACCGGGATGTATTCACTCCTTCTTCCGACAACGGAGGACGACATAAAGCAGGTGAGAAAGATTATACAAAAACAGATTTTACTAAAAACTGTTAGGTACGTGTTCGTATTTCTCCAGTTCGTAAAGGACCAAGCCGATCATAAACATTGAATGGACTGATAACTTTTTTTTTAATATTTGCCCTGTCTAGTTTGTTTAACTGACGTATTTCTCTTCCGCCAGACGACATTTTTTGATTTATATATATTAGCTGCCGAAAACTAAATTTGGTATGATAAACGAGGGAAAATATGAGTTCTTGGTGTATAGAATTAAAGTTTGACTTTTTGCTTAACTGTACTTATTTACAATCATTCTTAGATTAGGATCATTCGTACATCAGGACTACAAGGGGAAAATTTCTGTTTTTCATTTTAATGAATTTCTAGCAATACTATTTTGTTACTAGTATGTCGAAATAAAAATAAAAAAAACTTTTCGATTCAAAAAAAAATAGGGTTTGTTTGAATTTTAGTAGAGTACTGGCCGTTGTTCTTTTGAGTGATTTTAAGGTTAGCACTTATGTAGGACCTAAGTAGATCTAAGAAAACGCATGAAAACTAAGTCATTCAGCTTAATCTCGGTAAACTTTTTCTAGTTACCGAGTACTAGGCTTTAGTGATGGTTCCCATTAAGATAAATTTATTCATTTTATATAAGCGAACTTCAATTTAAAATACCGCAAGAGTCCATTTAATCCCTTCATCTCTAGTTAGTTATGCTACAAATTTTGATACAAGTAAAGTTTTTGTCTGCAATGGATTGTGATTGAGAAGGCTGTTTTTGCGTCGTATCTACGAAGGAGAAATTAGTTTGTCTAGTATACGTTTTGCTCAGCTCACATGTATTCTTGTGAATTTTCGTACCTGAAATCAGTTCAAATTTATGTGTAGTATAGTCTGTGAGTTTCACGCATCAGATAGTTTGCGTTCATGTAACGGCGTTATTAATACATAGTTATCAGATAAGTTATTATCAACATGTTTACATTGGTGTTTTAATCCTTTTTCAAACTAAAACAAAACTGGAAAGTTTGTCACTGAATATTATATTCTGTCAACAAAAACTCTAGCAAGGGAAGGGAAGATATAAATATTTCTTGTCAGCCATTTTAAATATATTCTTCATGTTGTCATATTTGCAGACTTTGACTGAACTTGATCGATACCTCAACTATACTTCACCATCGCCAACGCCAACCAGCACTATGTCTTCGCAGAATCCTTCTTTCTGTTCAGATTTCTATGACAAAAGGGGAACGGAGACGGGAGGGAATGACAGACTTCATCATCAATCGGCCCTTCCACAAAGTTATTCAAACCAAAGAAATATTTCCAGGCAGGAGTGTGACACCACCAGAACAAGACATCGCTCATATCCAGGGAATTGGAGTTATTCAAACTCTACCAATCTATCCATGACAAATACTTTGAGTTATGGATGCTGCAAAGAACAAAGTTATGGGAACACTTTTCCAAACCATTTTCCAAATTGTCCTTCTTATAACTATTATGAACACAATGACTTAGCTACTATCAATGACTTAGGGGAAATTAGAAGGGAATTTACACGAGAAACGGGTTCTGATAAAAAACCCTCGACATTAGAGTATCGTCCAGAGAGTGCAATTCCTCAAAAACATATGAATTCCCACTCTGTTCTGGATGGGAATAGCTGTGGACCTTATGGTACTTACACCCAACCTAGCCACGAAAGGCTGCAGCCTTTGAATCATCACTGTAGCTATGGATATACTTGTGGTGCTGAGTTTACTAAACTACCAGTGTACAACTTGTGTTCCCCTCCCAATAACCAGTCAGTATCAGAAAATTCTGGATCTACATTGACAAAGTTGGAACCTGTACAGCGTTCTTGTAAAAAGTTTAATTTCTCTGATGTGAGTGTCTGCAAAACTTCTTCAGCTCCTGAGTTCACCAAAGAATCTCTGAAGGACATCAACAATCATTTTTATGTAGCAAGGACACCAAGGGACTCACTTCAATCTCCCGAAAACTTTGCAGGAACCAACTCACCTAAAAAAGTAACTGATAGAAGAGGATCTGATTTGAGTGGATCTAGCTCTATCAGCCGGTCAAGTCAAGATCACAGCAGTGTTGATTCAAGCTATAGTGGGTCAGATCCAGAAACTCCACCCCATTCGACTAGGGCTGATTCACCTGACATGCAAGGAGATAAAATGTCAGCAGAAACTTCTATTTTTCGATGTGAATTTCCAGGCTGTGGTAAGCAATACAATAAAAGTTCTTATCTGGGAACTCATCGAAGGATTCACAGTGGCGAAAAGCCTTTCTACTGTCCATGGAGTGGGTGTGGATGGCGATTCCGTCGCTCTGATGAACTCAAGAGACATTACCGAAGACACACCGGTGAAAAACCGTATGCTTGTCCTTTATGTGGCAGGGCCTTCAGTAGATCTGATCACAGAGCCTCTCACATTAGGAAACTGCACCCATATGAGTTCCCAAACTTGCCTTAAAAAAAGACTTTAATTACTGTATAACTTTAGAAATAGATACCGTTGTGACAGCACTGGTCGGACTATCGAGAAAATTCTGTATCAACCTAATCCTGTGTTTATTCTAAGGAAATCCCTTTCTCCAGTACACGTCTACAGGTACACTCCCATGGTTTGATTAAAGTAAGGAAGACTCCTTCTGCGTGACATGTCTTTGCAGATGGATGCGTGCCTTGTGATATAGCATTCACTCTAAGGATTTCTCGATTTTCCAATGTGGAATATTCTATAACAAGCTTGGAAGGCTTAATATATTGTAGTCTTCTCTTCAAAGCAACGAACGTTTTTTCGCGTAAAGCGAAGACCCTTCAGTGCAACAGAATGTGGTTCTTTTGTAAGGTTATAACTCTTGCACTGGTGACTTGACTCCCGATTTTGCATGGATGTGTCGATTGCTAGGGATCTATTCAGAGCGAAATCAGTTATTTTTCTCTTCCTGGAGAAGAGGTAACCACTACATTACTCACATTCATGGACTTAAAATGTGTTGTTGGTCGACATAACTCATGCATATGCATATACATCCAACATCTACCAATTTTTCCTTTGAATGTTGTTTTCCATGTAAACCTAAACCCCACTTCACCACTCCCATCTAAATATTACTCAAGTATAAGGTTTATTTCTCAAATATTATTTATATTCCCTTCTTAATCTGAAAACCATACGCTAGCATGAACCAGTGTTCCCGAACATCGCTGAACGAAGCGAAATAAAATATTTTTCAATGAACTGCATGTCATAGTGTTACTGAAAAGGTAAAAAAAAAAAAGCTTGCATGAAAAGCACGGTAGTCAGTCACGTATATATATATGCTGTTGACCGTGTATCTTAGCCTAAATAAAATCTGAGATAAAAGTAAAGCATGAAATAGATTTATGAAAGCCGCTTGGCACTTAACCATGAGGTAGAGAAATAAGGTAAGCTGAAGTGTCTGTTCACCTTTATACGAGAGACAGAAAAATCCCCGACTCAAGTGGGATACGAACGAAAATCAAATAATTTTGTGTAAACTATTGCAAATCTTAGCACAACCTCATAGTTAGTCTGTTACTAAAAGTGAAGCATCTCTAACTGTAATACGTAGATAAAATTCTCTGTTTTATAAAAATGCGACATCAATTCAATAAAAGTTAAACTGATAAATCAACATTTGTTCGCGTAGTTTTTTTTTAGACTATCGTAAACTAGAGGGAAAAACAAAAAAGCAAATGCAGAATTGAAGTGTATACAGAACTGAAAAAAAGAATCGACGGAGGATAGAAATGCAAAATATTTTAAAAATAAAATAAAATCGTATTTTTAATACAGGTCGTGGTTGCCCTACGAGTCCTGAGCTTCGTGTTTTGGGGGACTCCCTTTAATTCATGCAAAGAACGTGTTGACCTACGAGCCAGACTTTAATGCATGGCATGCAACCATATTCATTCCCAAGACGGCAAAAACCTTTGCTCATGCCGTGGGGTGAACTCTTTTCTGAAGTTTTTGAATGCGGGGCTACGGGGAAATGTAATGTTCCAGCCAGCATGGCTGCCTCCCCATACAGCTACATTGTTTTGGTTCATAGTGTCAACGTACTAAAAACTGTTGGAATCAACACGGCCACTGTCCAGTAAAATCCACGTAAAGGCCCATTTATACGAGCGATTTCAACGTGAATTTGCTGCGATTGATGTTGTTTTTAGTTAGTGTTGCAGAAAAATCGCCGCAAATTCGCACTTTATAATTCGAACATGTCCTAAACAACGGCGATTCCACTGAATTTAGAAAATTGCCCACAATCGCTGGTAGTTACGCGCGATTTTCGCAGTTGAATCACAGCGGAAATCACCCGTGGGCCTTAAAGAATTCCGAATACTCGAAGTCTATCTTTAACATCAGTACATTACTCCCTACGATGTTTCGCCACCAAACATCACCTTAATTAAATTAGCCTTTCGCCAGCTTCAAAACAACATACGCTTAAATAATTTGAAGAGCACTTTTCCGGAATAGAGTTTAAAATAACAGTAACATGACAAAGGATAAGATATGGACTTGTAATCTGTCTGTACCCTACAGACAGACGTGACTCCATGGTCACGATTGGCGTTGGCCGAAAGCGTCGTCCATCGGAAGAAGATTAAACACAGAGGCAAACCTGAATGAATCGCCGCCTGCTGCCGTCACCAGAAAATTATAAAAAGTCAGTGTTTTCGTTGGAAAGCCGAACCCAGCCGTTGATCTCAGTACTCTGGTCACTTATCAATGTGTCATTTTATTTGCTGGGCTGCTGTGTCTTACAAATACGAAGAGAGAAGCAGAAACAAAAAGCAAAACGTTTTGAAACGACTTGGATTGCTATCTTTCGAAGAGACTTTCTAAAGTGTTTGGAGCTCGAGGTAAAAGATCATGTGCATTGGTGAAGGCTCCAGCCGCGGATTCGTCGTACGTGGTCGTCGAACGTTCCACGGAACGGACGTGAGGTGTTGATGCTTTTTTAAGCAAGCTCCGTGTATTGACCCTCGTGTCGGAAAACATTCCATAAATATCGCTCAAAATGACCTCACGTCTGGATCTGGGGAATTATTCATGAATTCCGAAGTGGTCGATCGTGAGGCACCTGTGGCGACTTGACCCTGGTTCAGTCACGCTATTGTTTTGATATCACGTATGTCTACATGTAGCGATTATATCAGAGCTGTGATCGCCGATTTATTTGCTTTTTATTATATTACGGTACCATTTGAACAATGGACGACATTACAAAGGTTTGCTTGAACTTACCGGCTTTTGGCGCAGAAGGCACGCGGGCCATACGTTTGCGTTAACACTAGTTACTGAAAATAAGGGAAAAATTGGAAGCGACACTTAGATAACAAAGAAGGGGGAAAAGAGGAAAGAAAAGAGAGGAAATAAGTCGGGGAGTTATTTAATTTTCATTCAAAATCACTAAACTTTGTTCCGTGTATATATATATATCGTTCAAATTCGCTCATCTATATATCAGTCACGTCCATGCGTCGCAGTAGTCTGACGTCCTCATCAATATACAACCAGCCGTCATAATGTAAGAGACTTCTATGAAGAGGTCACTTGGAACGGCAACTAGACATCACGTGCGAATCACTGGGTATA
This sequence comes from Stichodactyla helianthus, assembly GCA_015163945.2. Classification (NCBI taxonomy): domain Eukaryota; kingdom Metazoa; phylum Cnidaria; class Anthozoa; order Actiniaria; family Stichodactylidae; genus Stichodactyla; species Stichodactyla helianthus. The sequence continues at coordinate 286 of WUAP02128321.1, read as the reverse complement.
CGTATCCAGTCAGCAGAGCGGCTTACTTAAAAATCAATTATCGAGCCATTTGCTGTGCGGTTAAAAGCAATTGGATTGAAACATTTAAGTAATCGAACGATTAAATAACAAACATCTCTTTATATTGCTACTGCTTTAAGGATCTTATATATTAAGCGACGTTAATAAGAATAGTTTTCATGGTGATATATCAATCGGTGTTTATGTAATATATATATATATATACAATATGTATAACAATGTGCCCTCCCGGTTATCACCATAATGGCTTTATGGCAACTCCTGA
>WUAP02128310.1:0-14436 GCA_015163945.2 Stichodactyla helianthus | reverse complement strand
AATTATATTTATTGTAAGAATATTTTATCATAAATATTTAATTGTAACATATAAATTATTTTAATATTTTATTTACTCTAGGGGTATGATTATGATATATATATATATACGTATTTATATAATTATTTTATTAGATTTAATTTATCTTAATTATTTTATGTTAGTGTCCGCAATTAGTCGTCTACGTGTGGACTGCTAGATTTAACTGACACTTAAATAAAGTTGATTATTATTGTTATTATCTTCATCAGACATTGTTTAGGTATTTAAGAAAATGAATTTCGAGAAATTCTTATTGCTCCACAGTTCCTTTTGGTCGTGTAATCGCCAATTATCGATCGCTAATCGCCCCGTCAACCTTTTTTGAAATAACTGTATGCGTTTTTTTTCTAATTGGACTTGTGCTTCAGCTTGATTCTCCTTGTCTTTTTCTCATACTTCTAACAATAATCTCAGTATAGATTCTACTTGAAGTGAGCTGTTCAATTACCAAAAAATTATATATTTTGAAGCGATGCGTCTTTGAGGGAAATAAATGACTCCTTTCACACTTAGCATATGGAATAGACCTCCTCGGTTTGGTCGTAGTGTAACGATTCTTTGTTTGAGGCTCATCCATATTAACGTTCTTCTCAAGCAATTCCAAGAAACAAAAAAAGAAAACCCAAGGGAATGACACGTGATCTGAAATGGGAAAACATTACACTTAAGCCTAAGATGTCTACTGAAATACCTTTACACTAAGATGCATCGCTCAAGCTATATAATTTTTTTTAGATCATCGAATAGCATTGCCTAGACTAGTAAAGAAACCACACAAACCTCTCTGTGAATGTACATTTTTATTATTTTGCTCTCAAATTTACTTCTTCTTCATGGCTTCAGCCTCGGCTTTTTCTTTAGCCCTCTTTTCCCTGATACCAATCAGACGAGCATTAGAACGTTCAATACGCATGGTCTTGAACACGCTGAACTGCTTCTCCTCCTCAGTGATTGGACGAGCCTTGATCTGTACACTGGGCTGTTGGATTGGCATGACCTCTCCCTGAAGCTGGACGGCATTTTCCAAATCAGCAGCCTGCAAAAATAATAATAATAATTTGGCGATCAATATTTGCTACAAATAGAAAATAAAGAATGGAAGAAGAGGCCAGCTCATAATTTCTGATTAATTTAGATGAAGAACAGTTTTAAGAGGGCAATTTTTGGCAATTCTTTTAAAGTATTACCCCAGGCCATATTTCCCATTTCAGATCATGTGCCATCCTCTTGGGAATACTACCAAAATCACTTGGCTGTTCGCAGCCAGAAAAAACAATCCAGATTTGAATTTGGACCAATTGAAATGATCAGGTGACACTGTATCAAGACAGAACGAGGTAAGAGAAGGAATATCTTGTATTAAGGCTTGTAACCATCATAGGAACCATTTGATGCTATTTTTAGCTTGGATTAATTTTGGGAACGAAACCCAATTGGTTTTAGAAGGCTCAAAACCCGTTTTCATGCATACGCTCTTAATGAAGTGGACAAAACAATTTGAACTTGCAAAATCAAAATTTTGACCCCCAAAAATCTTGTATTCAAACTAAAATAACTGGATTGTAAAATTTTTGTTTTAACTTGCATGTGGTCTTTATTTTAGGGTTCGTAAGAAAAAATTGTTTTTGTTTCAACTGGATCCAGAAAAGAGGCATGATTATCGTGTGGGCAGGGAAACAAGTTAAAAATAGATTGGATTCTAAAAATAGCATTGAGTGCTAGTGATGGGGCTCTGGGATGCTTTTTCTTAGCTCATTCTCTCTTGGTTGCATATTTTGATGCACATGGAATGTGGTGAGGTTTGGCATGCTAAAGTGTCTGCAGTTTTATGTTAAAATTTTCCATATTTGGCATTTCACACTCAAACATTATTACTACATTCCACATTTGTAAAGGTGTGCAATGTCTTGTGGTCATTTGGATCAATCCCAATTAGGATCTGGATTGTTTTTTTCTGGCTGCTAACAGTTGAGTGATTTCAGTAGTAAGATTCTTTGTATCTTCTCAAGTGTTACCAGAGGAAACATTACGCCCAAGCTGAAAAGGTCAATTCTGCTCTCATACCTCACTATCTCCCTGCTTGGGTTTACCAGCCTTCTTGGGGAATATGATCAACTTGCTCTTGTACTCCTTAAGTCTCTGTACATTTGCCTGTAGAGACTCAGTGGACCTGTTTTTCCTTCTGTGATCTACAGCAATTCCAATAGTCTGGGCAACTTTTCTGGGAATGCCAGCAGCCTGCATCGTTAAATGATAATTATCAGAGAAAGCAAGGGAGTTTTAAACTAGGGTGGTGAGAGTGTGAAAGGTTTTTTATGACACATCACATTACCATTATACTGTAGATTGAATGATGAAAAATGTTTTCCAACCACCTATGGACAGTAATACATGTCAGCCATTTGCACTAACAGATCATGTGACTATGAACCCCTAGGCACCCATGTCAAAATTAATTCCAGAAATTGAAAGAGCATCTCATTATTACTAAGAAGGTCAAGTTTCAGTTCAAAACTTTAGCACAAAATGTTTGACACACAAAAAGGCATGAAATAAAAATCAAATGTTTTCTAAGAGCTTGTATGGAAAAGTGAGCTTGCTGTCCAGCACATTTTCCCATACAAACCCTAATAAAATTTTCAATTCATGCCATTTCTCCTGTGTCAAACATTTTGTGCTAAAGTTTTGCCTTCAAAGTAATATTGAGATGCGCTTTCCATTTCTGGAGTTCATTTTGACATTGATGCTTGATTAAGGGTTGTTCCGTTCATGACCTGTTAGTGCAAAAGACCTGTTTTGGGCTTTTCTCATGGTATCACCTATGACATTAATAATTATTATTTAGGTATATATGAAATGTTAAATTTTCAAGGACACCAACATAGATTATCTCTATCTCAAGCAGTGTTTCTGTTCAATTTTGTGTTACCATTACATGTCAGCAACTCTTCTAGGGCTTGTTTTGAGCTGTAAAGATTGATTAATTGACCGCTAATTTGCAAGAACCAAAGATAACCAAAGCACATGCTTGGCCCATCCTACATTACTTTTGCAGCATGTTATAAGCACTGTTGAATTTAAGAAAACTGACCAAAAAACCCTGAAAACTTAAGTTCTCTATAAATAAAAACTTAGTTAGGATAATTGTGAAATTTGTCAAATCCATAAAATCCAAAGACTAATTCTATTTTCTTAAGGACTTTTTCCCAATATTCAAGGACTTTTCAAGGAATAATTGAATTCACAGACTTTCCAAGACAAATGATGAAATTCAAGGACTTTTCAAGGTTGTACGAACCATGTGTTCTTTCATAGGATTTCTTCATGTGGCCAACTGACCTCATAGGCCATGTTTATTAATGCTGGCCTCATGCTGCTCTCCAGAGAAATAAATACATTTTATTATGAATCTCCTTTACGATTATAACAAGTATATTAGCCAACAGAAAATACAATTAAAGAAAAATCTCCAATTCCACCCAAAAGTTTTCTTTTTGTATGGTTAAATAGTACCTTAAGCTCATCCAGTGTAAAACCTCTGCCAGCTCTAATTTTTGTATTGTACTTGAATGTAGGGCATCGTACAATGGGTCTGAGAGCACCAGCTACTGGACGTGGGGCAATCCGAATGGCCTTTTCTTTACGGGCTGTACGTCTGCGCTTCTTGCGTCCAGGCTGATTGAACCAGGTCTTCACATACCTTTGCCAATCTTTGTGAAAGTGGGCGTTTGGAATTATATTGTTTCGCTTAGGAGCCATGGTGGTTTAGTTAAGGGATGAATTACCCTGCAAATAACAGAAATGCATGCTATACATTACATACAATTCACATGATCATTATCAAGTCTAGGCAAAAAGATGTTTTCATGGTGACAGCATTTTACTACCTCTACCAGAATGCGTTGTCAAAATTATTTGTTATTCAGATTTTTCTACTCTCCTGGGGAATAAAGAGACAGTTGGTAAAATTTGCCTGACAATGGAAGCCACTCAAAGCATTCTTGTAGTAGTAGTAAATTACACCATCATGCAAATGTCCTATTGCAGAGTAGGTTTTGTACGACTGTGAAACATCAATGGTCAAGGCACTTTATAGAGTTGATAACTTCCATCAATCACAGCACAATCACAACAAATCACAGCACTGTTATGATTTCAACCTGCAAGTCTGTACCACAAGTATTTCAATGTCATACAAAATCTGTTCTAAACATTGTTATAATTTACCACACAAAAATCATACAAATCATAAATGAATTGCATATGACTATCACTGCCTGCACTTTCCGTTCCGTTAATAGAACTATATTATATTCCATTCGGTACAAGTAAGTGGAATCCCGGTGGAATAAAAAAACTTGCAGGATAGAAAGACCAGAAACGTAGGGTACTGTATGTAGCTTACTAGCTTTGCACTCGAAGTGAAAGAACTCACTACTAAAAAATTAAATAATTCTCATAAACCTACATTGTTTTACTTTACTATAAGGCCACTAAATTATGATTTTACCATCAAAAGTCACTCGAGTATTGGAAGTCACATGAAACTTCATAGAATAAAGCTTAGCTACAAGTATGAATTTACAAATTTAGATAAATCTTCAGGACAAAAATACCAAGCCAGCATTGTTAAGTAACTTTTATTTTATCATTCTAGCTCCTTTCGAGACGATATCATAAAGGATGGGTGAGATTTTTCTCGATTATTTTGATTCTACCAACCTTCTTCCTAAATTTCCACCAGATTGAGAGAAAGAGAACGAACGAGCGGTGCGCGCGGTATTGTGGGTATCACATGCGCCAGCCAGATATCAACAGCGGATACCCCCATTAGGTCCTCTTTTTACTTTTGTGAACCATGAGATAAAATTTGTTGAAAGTTATTGTTAAAATTTACGTTTTTCGCTTCTGTTTTTGCTGATGATGTCGACAGTCAAGAGAAAAAAGACAACTCAAGAATCCAGTGGTGAAGTATCCGTGTCTGAAACCTTCAGAAAGGCTTTAAAATCTGGCTCAACTTGGGACGATAAGGTGTAAAAAATATTTGTCTTTCCTAAATAATTTCTAAGATACTATTAAAAACTAAAAAGGAATTGACTGTGATATAAAAAAAAAGTAGAAAAGGTTGAACTAATATAATTTTCAGAGGGTATTCGAATCCATTCAAATTAAATTTTGTATCAAATTAATCATGTGATATACATGTACAGTACAAGTGCTTAGGAATCCATTACTATTTAGAATTAAGATTTTACTTTAATTAATGAACAGTTTTTTATATTCACTTAATAATAATTTGGATAATTTTTACTGACATATATGTTATTTCTTATGTGGAATAGGAAGAGTTTTTGGATGTAATATACTGGCTACGGCAGATTTTGGCTCTAGTTATTGGAATTATTTGGGGTATTATACCATTAAAAGGAATTTTAGCAATTGGATTGTAAGTATTAAAATAATTTTAAATTCATCATATTTATTTATTTATTTATATCTATTTTTATTCATTTATCTATTCCTTTCTTCCTTCCTTCCTTTGTTCATTCATTCATCTATTTATTCTGTCTTTCATTCATTCATCTATTTATTCTGTCTTTCATTCATTCATTCATTCATTCATTTATCCTTTGCCATAGAAAATATGGTATTAGACTGTAGGAAAGTCATTGTATATTTGTCGATATTCCACTCTTCCTTCCATCATGCATTTTATTTTCTATGGTGTGGGATAAAATAGTTATACAATGCTTTCTCATGTGACATCATGGAATATTCCACTTGTAATTTGTATTTTCTTAGTAGTAAACACAACTTACCTAAAGGCTCACATCTACCACATTGAAAATACAATTACTTTTATTTTTGGAAGGGTTGGCTGCCTAGGTGGCTGAATTTGACTCATTTTTCTTTCATTAGGGCAGGGAATTTTAACAGAAATTATTAAAAATATACACATGCCCCATGCCTGACCTTCCCCACTTAGGCTTAATATTGACACACACATAATTACTAGTCATTATTCTGGCACTTGTACCTGACTGCCTTGTTTGGAAACCTGTATGTAATTGGTTAATACTTGAATGGGATTGGTCATTTAGATGCTAGTGTGTGATTGGTTCTGAAGTACAACATTTTCTTTTTTTAAGGTTCTGTGCGATAAATGCAGGAGTTGCTTATTTATACTTCAATAACTTCCAAAAGATTGATGAGGATGAATATGGTGGTGCTTGGGAACTCACCAAAGAGGGCTTTATGACATCATTTGCAGTATTTTTGGTAATATTACTGTAGCAATTTCAATTTTATAACCAATTATTATTGAATTTGAGCTCTAAAGTTTTGATGGTTTAGATGGTTGTTAATCAAAGTTATATTATGTGATATGTTAACCATGTGAAATTAACTATTACAATTTTGATTGATGTTAGTCTAAAAGCTTCAAATTCTCTAGTTCCAAAGCATTTTATGGGCTGCACTTCAACTATAACAGTGATAAGCTAGCTTTGATAACAAAAAGAACAGGCTTTGAGCATGCAGTTACACAGAATATACTCAACTTTGGAATTTTTGGAACTGCTTGGACAGTGTATTGAAAATATACTCAAGTTTAACTCACAGAAGTTGGAAAAAAAAATTATTGACAGTTTTTTTGAGCTCTAAACATTATTTTTATGAATTTTGATAAAATTCAGACCAGTTTCATGTCTACGTGGATGTATGCTGATGGAAATCCAAAGACTTTCCTGATGTGAAACTTTGCAGACAAGTAGTCTGATGTATGAACAAGATTTGGACAGTCGAGCCGAGTCATCAGGCTGTTTTCTTTTCAAAATTATCGAATCGAAAACAAGAAATTGTGAATTTGGAGGTTAAAAAATTGTGTCTCAAATAATTCAAAATCCACTTATATGAATTTCTCCAAACTTTGTATGTTTCTAGGCAAACTCCTAAATATTGGTGCCTTGTGTGTTGTTTTAAAGTTTAGATAAAAAAAACGCATAAAATTGCTGCTAAATAAAAAACGGTGATGTTATCATTTGGCGCTATAGTAACTCCGATGTAAACAAACCACACACACCATTAGAAACTTCAATCCTTATGTAGCAAGTGGGTGAAATTTCAAAACTGTGGATGCTTCCATATAAGAACTACAGCCATTTAAAGTTGACTGGACGAGCACTAGAAAAACTGTGTAGGAAGCCTCCTTAAACTATGGGGTCCTCAAGGAATTGCAAGACTCATTAGGCTTTACATCATCTCCATCCTAGAGTGGTAAAGTCATTTAAAACTGTGTGTTATGAATCTCCCTATTAAAGTGAAAAATGACAGGTGGGCTCAACAACTAAAAATCTGAAATTGTGGTTTTCAACTTCTTTTAAAGTTGTAACTTCAAGTCTATTCCTTAATTTTCATTAGAAAATTCATGAATAATTAATGAAGCCTACAAAATGGAAAATCATAAGGGTGAAGGAGTATTTAATTTCGGATAAAGGTTTTTCCTCATTTGCATTCCACTTAAACTTGAATTTTCTCAGCCAAAATTACTCAATTCATTTTAAAAATCACTACAACATGAAAATATAGTCCTAGACATTTCCTAAGTGATATAAAGTATGAGCGGGAGGCCTTTATGGGCATAAAATGGCTCACCTACGGCTCGCCATTTTAAATGTCCATAAAGGTCTCCCACTCATACTTTATATATTACTTAACACCATGAATAATATATCCAAATTCATGAAGCTTATAGATTGCTATTCTGATATGACATGAGACCAGTGATAGTGAATGAACAAAGTCAGACCAGTGTGGACTTGCAGACTTTATGATTTTTTCCAGTTAATGATTAAATCAAATCTATGGCCTTCATGATGAGTGTTTCCATAAAGAATCCAAACTTTCCCATGCAAAGTTAAGGATTCAATAATTATCAAATCAAAACATTCCATCCTCAAATCTTCTTTGGATATTTTCTGGAAGTGTGCTGTGCCATACAAGATGAATACTTCTTGTCTCAGGATAGAAACAAAAAGAGTGGTGTCTGACGTAGGCCTTACATTCAATATTTTTTTATTGCAGGTATTCTGGATCATTGTATACTCTGCATTTGCCTCTACCTGATGATTCCACATTGAACAGAATGCTTTCAATAATTATTTTGCTCTATTGCTTTGATAGACAATTTTGTTAAAGTTTTTATTGTAATTACTAAAAACATAAGTTACATGACAATAGACCAACTTGTATATGATTTGATCTAAAGAAGCTACAGAAGAAGCTAACATGTATTCATACCGTGTATTTGCACTTGATGGTGCATTTTCACTGCGGAAGTATTCAAACATGATTGAATATCAGAAAGAAATTTAGGCATTATTTTGTGATTTTAGAAATGCATTAGCTATTATATAGGGAATTACACTGTTCAAGAAGAATTAATGAAAAATACCACACTTATTTGATGAAAGTGGCTTAATGCCATGAGTGTGTAGCACAAGAGGTATTAAGCTACTTTCATCAAATACAATTCTTTAATTCTTCAAGAACTAAGGTGTTATTTCCTATTAATATCACATCTACAAAAATATGATCTTCTCTAGTCCTTTTGTGTTGTGTGGCATGAGCCTGAACATTGCAAAGATCCTGGATGAGTGCAATTAATTAATTGCACAGTATTAACAAAAAATGCACAGCTTAACAGCCAATCAGAATCAAGGATTTTTTTTAGGTGTGATATTACTACTGAAATCAGTAGTGTCTTTTTCAAAAACAAAATGACAAACATTTCAATGACATGGCATAACAGGTGTAGTGACATAGTTAGGAATGTCGTGCAAAACACAAAGGAATAGCTTGGTGCATGAGTGTGTCTTGCTATTTCATAACTGTGGGAAGATGGCTTTCCAGAATCATAATTTCATCAAGAACAGTAATTCTTAATTCAGTGGTGAGTGCTTTTCCTTGAACAAATGTTAATCCTTTCTTCATAACTACAAATATTTTTATTTTCTATATTCCTATAACAGTCTTTGAAGAGCAAGTCACATTAATTGTATGCCAAGCTGCATTCCTTTGTGTTTTAATTACACAACGTGTACATTAGGGACCATTCATTTTTTATCAGGAGGGGGTTGCTGGTTTTTGGAATTTTTGCTAAAAGTTTTGGGTAGCCCCCCTTTTATTCCATAAAATTTTCACTTGCCCCCCCCATTTTGTCCATGTTCTGTGTGATCCCCCCCACCCCTCCAACATATATTTTTTCTATGGACCCCCTTTCATAGCCACATAGCCAAATTTTTCAGGTGCCTCCCCCACAAAACCACTAGCCTCCCCTCCCGATAAAAAATGAACGGTCCCTTACTAGACCTGTTGTGCCATGCCATTGAAATGTTCGTCAGATGTTGTTTTAAAAAAGACACACTACCATTTTTAGTATTACGCCTTCAAAGCGGATCCAGGGGAGGTGCATTGGGTGCAGACCCACCCCACTTTTGGATGATGGTGAAAGCTTTTCTCAAATATAAATGTTTTGCATCAATCATTTTTTGGTCGGGAAACCTGTAGTTGTATTTGTGGCGGGAAAACCAGCACACCACGCGTGCCTGCTACTTTAATCGTTTTGGGGCTGGGAAACCTGTGGCGGCTGTGACCCTTACCAAGCAAATTATATAAATAACTTAATCTAAATAAAGTGCTCACTGCATGCTGGTAAATATGGGAATACTTGGAATGCTCCTTTAACGGTCTTTAATCGGCAGTGTACGTGATCGGATTCCCATAGCTGACTACAGACCATTTTGGCTACCATCAAAAAATGCACCCCCTCTTTAAAAAAGCTGGATCTGCCCCTGTCTTTATTGCTTCATTGCTGTTGGTTTTCTGAGAGTTAATTGTGGGATGATCTCCTTTAAGATGCAATGAGATGATGATTAATTTTTCTAAGTTCCCTGTTTTTTTCCTCTATAAATTGAACCAAAAATCAGGGCTCATGTTGGAAAGTTTTGGAAATTGATAATGCATTTTTCCAGGACCTTGAAAGTTTTGGAAAATTGATTCTTGGTACTGCTAGGCTATGGAAAAGTTATGGACTTTTTGTAGCTGATTGTTTTGCATTGGTAAATGTATGCTTAATTTTTCAGATCCATGAATTAATGGCTTTATTTTTGTGCTTTTTGTGGTTTTGGAAATTTGAGTCAATGGGCTTTGGAAAGTTTTGGAAAAGCTTTGGAAATTCTTACAGGGGATCCTGTACAAACCCTGAAAAATGATATGGGCAAAAGAAATATTTTCATATGACTGAAAAAAAGGAAATACACATTACTTTTAATAGTTCAGATGCTGGTCCCTCATAGAGTCAGTTTTTATAGTGCTTTTGGGAACACTTGACACCCCTAGCTCACACATTAAATTGTAGAATATCGAAAGCCTTTAGCCTTTAGACTTTTTTCAGTGACAATGTTAATTGAAATAGCAATATACAAAAATTAATTTCCCAGTATCTGAGATTATTATTAATGAGTATGATTGTCAATGCTGACCATCGCAGGATGCAAAGTGTGAATTTGCATTGGCAAAATAATTTAAGGGGATGATCTATTTATAAATCTTTAGCCTCTTCAAGGCTTTTAGTAATGACATACAAAAATTATGTTTGACTCGAACAAAAAGTTTAGGCCCTCTAGGCCCTCCAGTGTTTAGTGGGAAAAATAATCATCTTGAATCCATAAAACCCTCGGTATATATGTTACCACTGAAATGTTACCATAATTCAACTTTCTGAAATTCAAAGAGTGACTAGGCACAAACGCTATCTTGTCCCCAAAATCAATCCCAGAATCCAGTGGAAGGTGGTGTCATATTTCATATTTTGATTTGGTTTCCACTCCTCTGTTGAATTTCAGAAAGGTGAATTTAGCTTTTTAAAAAATGTGAAAAATCTAAACCATAAGTATAGACTAGAAATAATGGAAAGTTATAGTGCTTAGAAAGGAGGTTATTCTGGGTGAAAGACCCTTGGAAATAAATTCGGAAAAATTAATTTCCGACCTCACTGGGATTCAAACCCGGTAGTACAAATCTGAAGGTCGTGGGTTTGAATCCCAGCAAGGTCGGAAATTAATTCTTCTAAATTTATTTCCAAGGGTTTTTCGCCTGGAACCTTCTTTCCAAGAACTATAACTTTCCATTATTTCTAGTCCATATGTATTTAATAGTGCCACGTGGTCCACATATTCATAATATTTAAACCATAAGCAGTTAAGAAACCTGGAATTGTGATAAATGATAAAAAGGGCTACTTTTGTGCTCTTTTTTTTTCTGCTTTTATAATAATAAAGTAATATAGACTGGCTGTTCTTTTTGCTCTGTTTCCTTTTTGCCTGGTTAACAGCAGGGTTTTTTTGTTTTTTTGTTCTTGATATTTTTTACTGCGTTTTTTACTTACTCTCTATTATATTTTTTCCTTCAAACATCGTCTGCAGTGAAATTAAAACTCAGCAAAAGGAGAAAAATGAAAATGAACATGTTAAAGCATGGTAGTTTTTATTTAAATTTTCTTAAATGATAAACTCATATTTTAACATTCAGAGCAGGTGAAATTGAAGTTTTTTCATTTTGGTTGAACATATAGTGCAATATAATTGCCGCCCACACAAAACTGGAGAATTAGCAACTATCAAATCCTGAAGCCACCTATTGACTGATGTAAGTCAGGGCACAGCAAACTCACAGATCAAATGGGAATTAATTTAGCATGTTGGGTCAGATCCTGGGGGGGGGGGGTATTCCCATATATAACCTATACGGGGATGTTCTGCTGGATAGGGTATGGTTTTTCGAGATTTTAGTCTTAGATAGGTTATATGATTTCAATAATATTGTCTTGGACAGTGTCATAATTCTTGTACAGACTACCGCTATCTAGTGTTTTCTAGTCTTAAGGTATTTAATTTGAACTTTCTGTCGAAAGTGATTTTTTTAGCCGATAAAGACATTTTAGAAATTTTTAAAAATTTTTGTCTTGAACAGGATACGTTTTTTCAATATATTCTTGTCTTAGACAGGGTTAGGGTTTTTGGATCCCAGCAGAACACCCCTGTCACTAACCATCTCCTAGTACCCCCTGGGGGTCAGATGTGAAGGAAGGAAAACCAGAGAACCTGGAGAAAAGCCCTTGAACATATAACAAAAGTGAAATGTTATTATGAAATACACATGAATTATACTTTGTTATAAAATATATTGTCTTTTTAAGCTCCAATTATAATATGCCATTTGTGAAAAGTAAAATTTTATTTTTTCTTAGTGATCTCTCAACTCTGAAAGCTTTCCTATCAAGTGTCAGAGAATTTATTTTTCTCAAAAAAAGTATCTCAAACAGGTAGAGTTTCTGTGATAGTAACAGCTGCAAGCCCAGAGGCTGTAATAGATTGTCACAGAAATGCTGAATAAGAACATTTGAGCTTAATATTAAGACATAATCACTCAGCTAGAAGGGGGATATAATGTGCTCAAAAACAATCAACACTTCAGAGGAATTTTTTCCAAAAAAATTCATAAGATCAGCATTTGAGCGAAAGAACTGTGGAAAAATGGCTCAATTTAGGCTGCTTTTGGCTTTAAACGTTACTCTAAGGGTTTGATTAATTTTTCGTGATATTCGAATTAATTTATGACCGGCCCCCAAGAGACGAAAGGTCGCGCGGGTCTCGCGAACGCCCGCGGGATTACTGTCTTTGAATCACGTGTCAAGTGATTATTGTGGTATGTTTGAAAAGTCATCGACCAAAAAACTTGAAAATGAAAGGTTTAGTGTCCGCTACGGGAATGAGCTGAGCCAGGACTAAAAACGCAAAGAGAAATCTTCCAAAGTTCTTTCAATGAGTCATGAACGTGAAAACCCTCAAATGGAAAGAACGGAGAACATTGAGATGGCAAATTTGGCGCAAAAATCCACGGCACATGACGACGTCAAAGAACTAACTCGCGCTCTGGTAAGTTAGATGTGTCACACGAGTTGGAGAGTTTGTGGCTGGCTATTCGTGGTTAAAAACGGCCTTAATACCTTTTAAAATGACAGCATTTAATTCTGAAGTAACCGAATACTTCAAATTCAACGTATTTCTTAGTTGGAAATGCCGGCCAAGGGTTTTTTCTTTACGGACTTTGACAGTAACTATCACGAGGTGTTTTTGTGTTGCTCAAAATGTAATTCCTGAAATAGTTTATTGACAAGGATCTATATCAGCTAATATCGAGATGTAAATAGGAAACTTCATAAGGTTGATAAGCTTATTAAGTGAGGGTTTTTTTGACTTGAAGTAATCTTGGCGGGCTTCTTTTTTTAATCATTTTTAGAACGATGCAGAATTCGCGTTTAGAAAGTCTGCTCGCTGGCGACTGCAACACAAGCGACAAGACTTGAACCAAAAAATATATAAGCAAATGAAGCTGAGAGACGGCGCTGAAAACTTATTGAAAGCTCTCAGGTAAGGGGTAAAAAATTTGTTTGGTTTCGCAAGGCTTCCTTTAGGCCACGTATTTTTCTTGAATAGCAGCAACTTTATTGATTTGTTTAGTTGATCTTCTCATTTATAAGTTACTGTCTATAGACCTGAAAATCGAGACGGGTAACCAAATATTTGATTTTAATCTCAAATCAAATAAAAGAAAAAATAATACACTTCTCTTGAGCTTTGCTTTTAATCGTTTGCATGTGTCCTGCCCTTTTTATTCCTTCGTGTTTGTGAGTTCATAATGGAATTATTTCGATCTTATGGCTGCAAAATTGATAATCGAGTTGCCCAGAAATATTATCAATTCCAGAAAAAATTGTGGAAAAAACTTATTTCAAAACGCTTATTGTAGCGTACAAATTTACGAATCATTAGCTGTCAATCCTCTTTCTAAATATGCAAAAAAAGACTATTTTAGGAATTTTCCCGAGAGGCGAGAAATAAATTCTAGACACTTTTATTAGTGATCTGTCATATTTTGACTAAACTTTTAATAATTTTGCATTTTGTTATCTGTTGTTTTGAAAAGATAACATTTATTGTGGTGTTGACAGTATTAATGAAGACATTGTTTATCATTTGAGTTAATGAGTTTTCATTTAAACTTGTACACCAACTTGGCTCTGGAGATAGGCATATTAGAAATGTAAATTTATTACTGGGATGCCTGTGGCATACCAGTCGAAAAATGGGTTGATTTTCAGGTACATACTTCATTTCTGATGGAAACGGTAAGGTCTCCTTGCAAAGAATTGTATTGATGACAGTTGGACATCACGTATATACCGCCCTTATCATTTTTTTCCTGTGCTATAAAATGGAAAAATTGCGCAATTTAATTAATTGAGTCACAGGGCTCCCACGTACCCCGGTAGGG
>WUAP02128299.1:0-14436 GCA_015163945.2 Stichodactyla helianthus | reverse complement strand
TAAGTTTCCGTATGAAGTTCGATTGCAGATGACTAACGACTGTGATACGTTCGTAGTTAACTCCGTAAAACGAAATCCGTTTGGATATCGATCTGCTAACACCTCACTGAGTGAGTGAGTGACAAATTTGTATATCCAGAGTCCTCACAATAACTCGCTTCTATGCTTCGCATATCCACGAGTTAAAAAGCGCCGACGCACAGGGATCTCAGCGGAGAAATTTAGTGCAAAACCGCTGCTCACAATCTCCGCGGGCGAAAATTCGACGGAGCCTCTGCGGAGGAGAGAAATGGCGGGACTTCGAATATGCAAAGCTTGTTTGGTTAGCGTTCGCCGTTGTTTATTGTGGTAACATCAATATGTTTAACTCTAAAGACACTTAAAAAATATCCTGTCTGTTTTGAAGATATAGCAAGCAAATGTCAAAGTTTTTTTATGAATAAGGCCAAGCAATAGTATCGAAGGGAATAATTATTGTGCATTGGTTTATTTGCGCTTCCACCAAGTACTAAAACTTGAATAATTATAAGGCAAGGTCGAGAATGAATTTCCACTCTTTGTCCCGTGATATACTATAAAGTAAGCACTTTAGGGACAAAGTAAAACATATATAGACGTTTCATTTAGGTACTAGCTAGACCATTTTAATTTTTTTCATGCCGAATTTATTTCGTTAAAATACAAGCATTGTGTTTTCCCTGAAGTCAGTTTATATTTCTGCGCAACGCCGCATTGCAGATATGCACGGGCTTAATGCTAACAAGTTTAAAGATTTGTCATGCAGGCCTGGTTACAAAAAAATTAGCTAGCTCTTATTCACAATATTTCACTGTTATCTCAGCATATCGGTTAGAGCTATTAGAAAAAAATTAAACAAAGCGAATTTTTGAGTAATTTTTGTTGTGTTGAAAGAGTCTCAAGAAACATGCCCCCTCCCCCCTCCCTTTGCTCAGGCCTCGCTATCCCTATATGGAAGTTCTGAAATTCATTCTGCAAAGATCAATGCAATTGGATATTGATTCAAGCCCTAGTATGGTCCTTGCAGAACGAACTACCACCGCAATAAACTACCCCATCCCACCTTCCCCCGAAGGTTACTATACCCTATGTTACTGGCTGTTAAGGTGGCTCATCCCAGTTTCTAAGTAGCGATACCGATCACGTTCGAAAAAATATTATGCATTCGTGAAGGAACAAATGGTAAATTGAGCACCACTAGTGTGTTAGAAAAAGATAAAAGTTTCTGATGACGTATGTTATAAGGCGATCGGTGTTACTATGGCAACGGTAAGGGAGAATTCCTCTTTTTACATATCCTCAATTTTCTTGGCTTCTAGGGTTATTTAGAGAAAATGCTCTCGTGATCTCATAGTACGGCATAATTGTCCTTAGCCCTGGAAAGAATAAAGAGAAAAATAACATTTTGTCCTTAGCTCTAGTAAATTAAATCAAATTCTATGAGAGCGTTTTCGAGATGTAATCGGTAGAAGTTTTATGTGCGTCAAAACAAAGCAAAAACAAAACATTCAAATCGATCTCCTAAAATCAAGCAAGACAAGGGTATCAAAGCAAAATATTGAGCGTAAACTGTTGTGATTGAACTAATTTTTGTAGCAAAAGTTGAAAGAAATCGCTTCACTTGATATCGAGAAATCTCGATGTAAGTGATATACATAAAGACGTTTGCTTTGTTTTTGTTGTCCAAAAATCTTTCTACCTTTACTAAAACACTCATAATATAAAATAGCACAGATAGATTTTCTTTAAAATCACTTGGGCTCAAGTTTAGGTAGTGGGCAACATGATCGCGTGAAGTTTCAAATTGATTGAATCATTTTCACGCTTCATTACCATCCGAACGCTATTCCGAACTATGCTAATCTCTAAGCCAGAATTACAATATCAATAGATGAAACGCAATGCCAAGTCACAATGCCACACGTTTTCGTTCTTTTTAAACTTTTTGGACTCTTTTATTCATTGCAAAAGACATACTTTCCGCTTTCTACTGTTTGTAATTTTCTGCATCGTGAAATGAATGCTACAATCTCGCCGGTCAATGTGAACAACCACTGTATATGAATGTGTGACCTTGCATTGCGTTCCATCTATGGTTATTGTAATTCTGGCTTAGAGAGCAGCATACTTCGGAAACTGGGATGAGCCACCTTAATTACCCTGGGCGTAATATTTACCGAATTCAGACCACGTGTCATTCCCTCGAAAATACGATTCTTTGTTTGAAGCTCATCCATCTTAATTCTCTTCTCAAGCTTTTCTCAAGGGAATAACACGCTCATTTGGCCGTAGGTAATTTGATCTATTTGCAAGAGTTTTATCGCATCTTTTGCGAATGATACACACGATTTGAATTACTCAATTTAACTTTGATTGTTTCCGTGCTCTTGAAATAAAATATCACCCTCTATTTAGGTTTCCCTCTATTTGCGGCCCATCTTTGCCCAGGTGACCGCGAAGGCATGGGAGCTAGGGGTGAGGAATTCTCCATTCCATCCCTCCTCCCGTCTTTTTCTCTTTTCTCTAACACAGGAAACCCATAAATATGTATAACTAGGATGGAACACGCGAAGATGAACTAAGACATTCTTATAAAACATTTATGTATTTTTTTAGAGAATGAAAACCCAAGCAATCGAGCATTTTTTCAGCACTAATCGCGATATAAAACATATAAAATATTCATTCAATACATAGCCTTAATAAAGTAGAAAAGGAAATAACTTTAAGGGGATAACGCATGGCCTAAAATGGAAAAACATCACACCTTAACTAGAATGGGCTGAAAAAAAATTCCTTGCTCAGCTGGTCTAAGTAAACTCGAGTTAAAAATGCTCAACTTTAACATAAAATAAATAATAATGCTTCTTATTATAAAGCAAAAGCCCCCCCCCCCCCTCACAAAGTTCCCGTTAAGACTTGCTTCAAATTTCTCCCGTGAATGGCATAGCCGTGACATCACCTTGAATATTAATAAGGAGAGTTGTCTCTCCCTTGAATTTTTAGACCTGAATAAATAGGAAAGCATTACTGGGAAGATGGAGCTACCACAGGGAACCCATCGCTTTAGCGTTCAAGCGAGCAGAATGCCAGTTCCACTAGAAAAAGCAATTTTACATAACATTACATTAGGTTTGCAAGTCCATATCACGTGGAGAAACGAGAATAAGTTACTTTAACTAAAGTTATTGGCAAAACATGAAATACTTTGTATAAGTTTATGGTTCCATGTTTCCCTTAGTTAATATCTACACGCTAGATTTCTTAAATTTGACTTAAAAAAAAAACTTTTAGAATGATTAGATACAAGTATACTTCTTCCACGTTATATTTTTTATTATACCGAGCTTTCGCACTAATCATGCATCATCAGTGCTAAAGTGTAATACTTGTATCTAATCATGGGCATCCGTATAACTTTTAAAGTGTTTTAATCCCAGCTGAACTTGTATGTATACACATGGTGTATAAGTTATGACTACCCTTCCAGAGCACTTTCATGTTTCTGTGACATTGACAACTCACAACTCCAGCCTATTTCAAAAAAGGTTGTCACTGCCAAGCAACATAGGCGATAGCTGAGATCCCAAGACCAGGGTCTGCCTAAATATAACAATATTCTGACATTAGGTTAATATTCAGTGCTGCTGGCAGTCAAAAGAAGCCATTTTTAGCACTTCTAGTCACTGTCAATTGCATCATTTGTTCATAAAATAGTTCTGGTATGACGTATGGCCTTTCACCTATCTCTGGCGAGGACAACCCTTTTTGAAATAGCTGTATATAGTGAGATTTTATACCTTGGCCAATCAAACATTTGTGAATATAGACAGATGCATGGAAGCCAATGGATATACATATTAGAGCAAACACAAGAAAGCCAGACAAACTACCATCAACGGCCGTTAATCGGCCGACACTCCACCTGGGGTGCTGTTCCAGGGCTCAACACTAACTTTTTTTATAGGTACGTCTCTAGTCCACAGCAAACATTCATGTACTAGTCTGAGACTAGTAGATATATGTTAGTGTCGAGCCCTGTGTTCTTGTATGGGCGGCCGACACCACCAAAAATACATATACGTTGAATAGAATAGCTATTGATGTCAAATGGAATAGCTTACTGTCGATTGGCATAGGCTAGTATCAATTGGCATAGCCGTTTATGTCGAAACGGAATAGCTTACAATGGATTGGAACAGTTAACAATTATTCCACGAAATCGAGTCGTATATGAGCTCATAGCCGACGAGGCGCGCAGCGCCTGATCGGCTATTAGCCATGTACGACGAGATTGAGTGGAATAATTGTTTTATTATATCCACATCCACTGGATTGTGAGAAATGCAGATTTTAATTATTTTCAAGTTTAAAAAGCGAAATAACGTCGGCGAAATGCTCCGCCATTTTGTTTACTTCTCTACTCACGGGATATGAGCTTATGTCCTAGTAGTAGAGGAACCAATCAGAGCGCGCGATTGCTCATATCCAGTGGATGTGGATATAATAATCATGGATATCATACGCAATAGCTTACTGTCGATTGGGATAGCTATTGATGTCAAACGGAATAGCTTACTGTCGATTGGCATAGGCTAGTATCAATTGGGATAGCTTCTTGTCGATTGGCATAGCTTACTGCCAAACAGTCAAGCAAGTTAAACAGCTAGTCTCCCACAGATCTAAAGCAACTGGGGGGGGGGGGGGGGGGGGGGGGGGGGGGGGGGGGGGGGGGGGGGGGGGGGGGGGGGGGGGTGAGGGGTGGAGTTGAAAATATTTGGCGCGAAAACCATGTAACCCGACCTTTATCTCGTCGGACCTTAAAAGTGATTAACTCTATACCTGTTTTACCGTAATTTAGTTTTTTTTCTGGCAAAATCATCGCCTAGATAGAGCGGTAGAAAATATATATCGCTTTCTTAATACAATATCTTTGAAAGCGATCAACACATTTCCTTTCCGGCTGGGGTCATGGTCAGAGCTGTCTTTTAAGAAAAATGAGCACTTTTGGTGGTGTCGGCCGCCCATATTCTTGCGTATTCCCTGGCCAACTTTTGCTTTGACTTTATCCAAGAATTGTTGGCTTCGACTGCGCCCCATTTTGGTAAATGTAAAAACAGGGTAATACAAGACCAAAGCCAAAACGTGGGTTGAAAAAATGAGGTGTAGTCAAAACCAACAATTCTTGGATAAAGTCAAAGCAAAAGTTGACCATATAAATTTTATGTAAAGTGGATGCGTTCGGTTTCTATACATTACATATATATGAATGATGACGAAGAGGCAAGACAGCAAATCTTGCCTCTTCGTCATCATTCATATACTCAGCTCTACACTATATGTGTATTGAGCACTATTTTAATGGGATCTGCTACTTCCTCATATGGTTACATTACATATATATATATAGAAAGAATAAAGAGAAAAATAAAATTAAGCCCTTGGCGGGAATCGAAACCCACATCTTCAGTTTACTAGTCCGATGTGTTAACCACTACACCACAAGAACCAACCACGCTAGAAACGCAGCCTGACAATATAATGTATGTGGCAGCCGTAGGCAACCGTGTTCAGCTTACCTATAGAGAAAAATAACGCCCTGGGATCCCCTACGGTTGCCACATACATTATATTATCCGGCTGCGTTTCCAGCGTGGTTGGTCAGTTGTGGTGTAGTGGTTAATACATCGGACTAGTAAACCGAAGATGTGGGGTTCGATTCCCACCAAGGGCTTAATGTTATTTTTCTCTTTATCCTTTCTATATATACACACCGAACGCATTCACTTTACTTTCATTTCTAATCTATATATATGGGTGTCCCAAATTTACGGTGTTCAGCTTACCCATAGAGAAAAATAACGCCCTGGTATCCCCTACAGTTGCCACATACATTACATCGTCCGGTTACGTTTCCAGCGTGTTTGGTCCTTGTATCGGACTAGTAAACCGAAGATGTGGGGTTCGATTCCCGCCAAGGGGTTAATGTTATTTTTCTCTTTATTCTTTCTAAATATAAATTTTATACTGCCTTATTAAGATTATATATCCAAACCACCATCATGGCACAGTAGTAAATTACTTTGTTTTTATGCTGCCATCTTGATTGGAGAAAACTGAAATGCACCCACCCCCCCCATCCCCACCCCCATATATGCGTCCAATTAGAATTTCTATTTTTCTGGACTCACTAGCCTCGTGTCCAAGTGGAAACACAAAAGCATTTTCAGAAAATTAAAAACTGTAATTAGGTTTAAATCTTTAAAAATGCCCATGGCATATACTTCAGCTAGCAATCAGATAATGATCAGAGAAGTGACATGATTTTATGTACGTAGAATGAAATTGCATTTCCTACTGGTTTCAGTGCATTATATGCATTATATGCATTTTGTAAACTCTCTTCCATAAGCATACAAAATCTGTTACAGCCTGGACGGTTACAGAGGAAGCCAGAAGAGTAAGTTTAAGCTTAAGGCTTGGACACATAATTAGCAGGAAAGAGTCCTACTTGCCCACTGACTTTTCCTTCCCACCAATCTTTATTGCTTGCATCCAAAACTGTAATCCTGTCTCCCCGAGAAAAGCTTATTTCTCCTTCTTCATGGGCCTTGAAGTCAAACAGTGCTGTCACAATCTATTGCAGTAACAAAAGAAATTGTTGATTAGTTGAACATCTTTTAAAATGATGAGGGTCTGCAGCAAACCAAGGTGACCCAGCTCAAATTTTCCAGACCCAGAGTTTGTACAAGAGATTATAAAATTCCAGTAATTTTTCAGGAGTTTTCCAAAAATAAAATTAACTTAATTTAAAAATTCTAGGTCACACACACAACTTTGAAATTTCATGTCAGGCAACTCAACAATTTTTATTTTTCTAATATTCAACCTTAAATAACAGGGCAATTCCATGTTGCAGACATTGTGCATTCAGAGCCAAAAATAAGCATTTCAACTTCCTCTAAAATCTATACAAATTTACCTTAGTTTTTCAAAGTTATGTTTAAAATACTTTTAAATACTTTAGAAGCTCCTATACACCAATTCCAAAAGTCTCATAATTGTATGTACAAACAACTCAAGCCTCATAATGATGCGATAAAACAATACGTTGTCAATGTTTTATCTCATCAATTATGAGGCTTGAGTTGTATATGCATACGAATACGAGATTTTGGGAATTGGTCTATACAATTTTGGCAAAACAAATTTTGTTGTTCTCCTTTTATCAAGTAGTTATATTTAAATTTTTAAGTGTGTTGTGGACATTACACCAAAAACAACCAAGTTTTCAATGTCATCCATTTCAATTCTACTTTCCTGTGAAATGGAAAATTTCTAGAGGCTATGACTGTGCTTTTTTAATTTTCCAATCATGACAGTTTGCTTCTATGAAAAAATTCTAATTAATTTATTATTTTAAATTTTGCAGTCAAAAACGTGTGTTGTGCACATTACATAAAAAACTGTTGTGGATGCATTACAATTTTGGGCACAATATTGAAACAAGATTGCTCAAGGATTTTTTTAGCAGCCAGTGTTCAAATTAGTCTGTACTGCCCACAAAAAAAAAATGTTTAATCACTTTGTAATACATTTTTATTTGGATATCAATTAAATGATGAACTGTTTAAGGACAAAAATAGGCAATTTCAGATGAGGCACTATTAAAAAACAGCAAATTTTAAAATGCAGTGCTCATATCTTTGTAAATCTTGTATCACTGCTGGTAGTGAGCTTAGTCAGAGAAATATTTGAAATCTGTGAGAATTCTTCTGTATTGACCACACCCACCCTGTGAGTGACATGATATTTGGATGTTTCTGAGACTGATAAGTTTACAAATTTAGTAGCCTTTATAAAGCCAAAAAGTAAAAGTAGTATTTAAAATACAAGTTGCCATTTAAGCATAAAAACATAGCCATAAGCTTTATCTCTTAAATCAGTATAAAAATATCCAAATTAATTGCTCCCTGTTGCACCAGGAAAATTAAAGGATTCAAAATGTGCTGCAGACATTATGTAACGTCCGCAACATTTGGACATTTAAATTTACTTCAAAAACTAAAACTTTATTACAGGAGTTATTGATAGTGCTCTTTTAGTTTAATGAAAGCAAAATTGATTTTAGTAAGGAAATTTCACATGGCCAGCTTCTTGTTATTCAGGAATTTGAGTCTTAAGATTGTATTTATGTCCACAACGTAATGCCCGCAACATCCTCACATTGCATCAAAATGTTAAATTAAGCTCTAATTTTAAACAAATTAGAAAAACCAGCTAGGTAGATTGGAATTTATTCCATTACGTAGCTGCTGAAAATAATCAATTTTAAAGAAACCTTCAAATACTGATTCAGAAGCTAAAAATACTGATTCAGGTACAAATAAAACTGTTCTGTAAATTTTGAATGCATGCAAAAACTGGGATGTTTGTTTTATGGTTTAAGTTAACTAAACCCAACAACATTGATAGCAATTCATTTACCGGTACATGTTGATCTGCTTGTGTAATTTACTGAAATTAGAGTTTAATTTAACATTTTGATGCAAAAGGTCTGTTGTGGACATTACATTGTGAACATTACAATCTTAAGACACAAATTCCTGAATAACAAGAAGCTGGCCACATGAAATTTCTTCACTGCTTTCATAAAATTAAAAGAGCACCATCAATAACTCCTGAATATAGTTTTTAGTTTTTTAAATAATTTTATAATTTAAATGTCCAAATGTTGCGTTGTGCCCATGAGTTAAATGGTGCATGCACAAGCATCTGCCATCTTGTGAAATAAACCTGCATTGGTCAACACGTCTTGTCCTGTCTTTGCTCACAAATACCACATTTTGGCAATGAGGATAAACACTAAAGCAGAAAGAAAAGTACACAAAAAAAACTCAGAAAAAGTCATTTTCATTCACATGAAAAGATGGCAGTTTGTTTATCAGGATTAAAAGGACCAAATCCTTTTGACACGATTGGTGATCCAGCAATTAATTTGCTTTGTCAAAGATGGAAAACATGGATATCAGAGTTTGAATTATTCACCGTAGCTGCAGGAGTAAGTGAAGACACACAAAAAAAGAGCTCTCCTACATCTTGCAGGGCCAGGAGTAAGAGAAACCTTCAACAGTATTCCAACCTCTGCCAAAGGAATCAAAAAAGACTACAGTAAAGTGGTGGATGCTTTGTCTCAACAATTCACCTAAAGAAAAAATGTGCCGATGGCAAGACAGGCCTTCTTAACCGCATCTCCAAGCCCTGGGAAGAGAATAAATAACTTCATAACAAGACTGCAGAGCCTAGCAGAACACTGTGAGTACAATGAGGAAAAAAATAACCAAATAAGGGACAGAGTGTTAACACACATCAGCGATAAACAGCTAAAAGCGAAGCTGTACCGAGAGGGCGACCTCACACTCATGAAACTTGTTGAGATTGTCAACGTCTACCACAGCGAGGAGGCACTCATTCTTGTTCCTGAAGTGAGTGTGAACAGTGTCAACACTTCAAACTCAAACAAGCCATTCAAAAAGTTCTTATGGGAAGTGCTGGAAATGCGGTCGGACATCTCGCTAGAGATTGCAAGTGCAGCAAGGATCACAAATGTGCAAAGTGCAGGCAAGCAGAACATTTTGAAGTTTGCTGCAGGTCCACCAGTGCTAATCACAGACAGAGAGGGGGCAGGAACAATGTTTATGCTGTAATTGAAGATCCACCTGACGAAGAGGAGAAGGAGGAAGACTTCTACATCTTCAACACTCACACAGAAGGAAACTCGAACACTTTAGAACTCTACATATCAGATAAGCTTAATTCAGGTGCTAGCTGTAATCTTATGTCTGAAAACACAATTGCACAATTATCAGAGGGGGAGATTGTTTTAAAGCCATACAACAAGGCGATTTATACTTATTCAGCTTCAGAAGCACTAGAGCTTAAGGGGGCTTGCCAGCTTGAGGTATGTGTACCTGAAACAGGTGTCTGTCATCAAGATATGTTTTACATAGTTTCTGGTAGTGCAGCTACCTTGATAGGTTGTAAGCTTTCCTAGTCATTAGGTATACTTAAAGTAGGTGTAGGTGTTAATGTTTAACTAATTGTTTGTATTTTGATAATAGTTTTTATAATAATCATTTAGTGTAAATATGTAAGCAGAAATAGTTTTAATCATTAGATATTTAGTTATTTGTTAAATTTTTATAATATTGTAGCAGAATAGCCCCATATAGGGGAGCTTCAATAAAGTATGTATGTATGTATGACAGCATGTATGTATGTATGTATGTATTTTCAATGTAAGAGGGCCATATGATAAGAAATCAGCCCTAAAGGCCAAATATCCTAATGCGTTTTCAGGTCTAGGTACATTAAGCTCAAGAATTACCAGCTTAAATTACACACTGATGAAAATATCAAACCTGTGGCTCAACCACAGCGTAGAATTCCATTTAGTCGTAGAAGGGTCATTGAAAAGCTAGAGCAACTGGAGGTGGATGTCATTGAGGTGACCAGCCCCACAAGCTGGGTCAATCCTCCAGTCCCTGTTGAGAAAAGTAATAGTGACATCCGCATCTGCCTCGACATGCGTCAAGCCAACAGAGCCATATTGAGAGAAAAGCACCCAGTGCCTACTGTGGAGGAGACGCTACAGGAGATGTCTAGTGCCAAAGTCTTTACCAAATTGGACCTCAACATTGCCTTTCATCATTCAGATTGAACTAGATCCTGACTCCAGGGACATCACCACTTTTGCAGCTCCTAATGGCCTGTACCAGGACAAGAGGCTCCTCTTCGGAGTGAACATGGCAACAGAAAAGTTTCAACAACTTATCTGGCAAGTTCTGAGAGACTGCCCAGGTGCGTATAACCTGTCGCATCATGGGAAAGCATGAAGCTGAACATGACCAGAATCTGGACCATGTGCTTCAGAAACTACAAGATAGTGGCCTTACACTTAACTATGAGAAATGTGTGGTAGGGGCCAGCAGCATGGTGTTCATGGGGGATCACCAGACAGCCGAAGGACTAAAGGTGTCTGAGAAGAGAGTTGAAGCTATCACACAAGCTCCAGTACCAAAGAATCAGTCTGAAGTCAGCTTTCTGGGATCCATGCATGTAGTTTCGATAAACTAGATGTTGACAATTTTCACTGAGTTGACGATTTAATTTGGTTTACATGAGAATTATTCCATACACTCCCAACTTATGCTGCATGAATTACATACAATTCCACATGAATCCACAATTCTATGAAACAATTAACAATTGAGGAAGGTAACTTCAGTGAATCTTCACAAACCCAAAACTAATGTGTACTCAAAAATGTCCAGAAACTGTGTGTACTTATGCCCTCAGTAAAATTACTGACACGCGCGCACGTGTACAGCACGTGATAATCACGCTCGACCTGAAATAGGCCGCTACAATGCAGTTCTGTGCCAAGTTTATCCCAAATTTTGCAACCATATCCAGCCCGCAGTGGGACCTCACACAGAAGGGTGCCAAGTGGAAATGAGGAGCAAGAGAACAGAGAGCATTCCAGAACCTAAAGACAAAGCTGGCCCAAGCACCAGTGATGGCCTACTTTACACAGAATGCTGAGACTAGACTCACAACAGACGCTTCATCTGTTGGCCTTGGTGCTATCCTTGAGCACAAACAGCCAGATGGGTAATACAGACCAGTTTACTATGCCAGCCAAAAGCTAAATCCAGTAGAACGTCACTACTCCCAGTTTGAAAGGGAGGCCTTGCGGTGAAGTGGGCATGTGAAAAATTCTACCTCTATGGAATAAGCTTTGAAGTGTGTACTGATCATAAGCCCTTGTTGACAATACTCAGTCTCAACTCAAACAGGTGACTGGACGCATTTAGCAGGAACAATGTACAAAGCCTTGTCAGATGATCTGTGGGTCATAGGACAACTTGTTATGAGAGGAAACCGCATTGTGATACCCGAGAGTCTTTGGCAACAGACGATTATTCTGGCTCATGAAGGACACCAGGGCATGGCACGCACTAAAGCCTGACTGCAGGAGAAAGTTTGGTGGCCACAAATGGATAAGCAGGTTGAGCAATTCATCAAGGCATTTGTTATCCATGCCAACTTGTTAGTCCATGAGGCAAGCCAGAGCCTATCAAAACCACAAAATTGCCTGAGGGACCCTGGATTGACCTTGCAATTGACATAATAGGAAGTAACTGGACACAAACTTTTGGTGGTAGATAACTACTTAATGGCCAGAAGTGATCCTGCTGAGAAAGCCAGATAGACAGCATGTCATTACAGCATTAGAAGCTATATTCAGAATTCATGGCCTACCCATGTCAGTACAAAGTGACAATGGGCAGCCTTTTGCATCTAATAATTCTGAACAGTTCCTAGCACATCTAGGGATAGAGCACTAGAAAGGCATCCCCTACTGGCCTCCCAGCAATAGGGAGGTTGAAAGGTGTAATGAAACCATTCTGAAAGCTTTGAGAATTGCAAACCTGGAGGGAAAGGGATGACAAGATGAGCTTCAGAACTTTCTCTTTCAATACCATGTTACACCCCACACCACATCACCAGCAGAGCTGTTGCTGGGAAGAAAGCTACGAGACAAACTACCCAGAGTTGAAATCCCCACAGACAGAGCTTCAGAAGCACAGTAGCAGCAGCTTCTGCATGAAAGAGATGCCTTAAACAAGCTTCGACAGAAAGAACAAGCAGACAAGAGTCGAAGGTCGGCTGAGCCCAGCACCATATCTGAGGGTGATGAGGGCCTGCTACAAAAGAGAAGGGAGAATAAACTGACACCAAAGTTTGATCCATAGCCATATACTGTGATTCAAAAGAATGGCAATGCTGTTGTGATAGAAGATGAGCAAGGAAAGACAATGATGAGGAATACTGCACACTTAAAAAAGTTTGTGAGGCCACTTCAAGAACCAAAAGACAACGGCCCAGGAGAGGCGAGCCCTGACGAGATGGAGATGAAAGCTTCCCAAGGCAACAATGAAGAGCCAGTGCAAGGGCGGACACTTCCTCTGCTCCGACCCCCCAGACTCAGGCCTACAATAGACCCATCAGAACCAGGCAGTCCCCAGTTAGGTTGAAAGATTATGTGTTAAGGTTGAAAGATTATTTGTTAAAGTAGTTAGTTTACTGCTAAGTATTTCAAGTTATCTCCTTTAGAGACATTCAGTTGGTAAGGTTAGTGTTGCATGATTGTTTGATGTAATAAGTTTATTAATACGTGTAGGAGGGATGTAGCGTAGTACCCATTTAAAAGATGAAGCTTAAGGCTATGTTTTTATGCCCAAATGGACAACTTAGATTTTATTTATTAATTTTTGTTGGCTTTAATTTATAAATGTTACTACTAAAATGTGTAAATTAAATCAGCCTAGGAAACATCCAAATATGGTCATTCACAGGGTAGGTGTGGTCAATACAAACAAATTCTCACTGGTTTCAAACATTTCTCATGTCTAAGCTCTCTAGAGAACCATGTTTTAGCAAGATATCCTGAATTTTAAAATTTGTGGTTTTCAAGGTCTCATGTGGATTTGACAATATGGTAAAAGTATGAAGTCTGAACTGGGCCTTATAAAATTATATAGTATTGACATATGTTAATAAACAAACTTTTGGTGAATACCATGACAGTTTTCCTACATGCATGTAGTATGTAATTATGAATACCGGTCAATTCGATACACCTTCGGTCAATTCGATACACATGGTAGGTCAATTCGATACACTACCATTAAACGTGATATAAAACACACATCGAGGTATAAGAAAGAAAAAACTTAAGAAATAACTCAGGAAAACGTTGATCAGAAACTTTTTAGAGCGAATTTGTGTTCGCGAACGGCCATTGTCGATCGAAGTGTTTGGTCATTACGCTGTCCCGAAGAATGAGTTCAACAACCGATGTTTATTCACACATAGCCATTAAACGTGATATAAAACACACATATAAATATTGTATAGTCGAATTTCATGTATAAACCTTCAAATTTCTTTCTTCCGTTCTCTTCTTCTTATAATATTTGTATATATCTTGTATATGTATTTTAGTCATATATTTTAATTTGTAATCAATTATATTTCAATTATATTTCTATTGCTCCCGCCTAGAATAGTCAAAACTAATTGCGGGTAGCAATATTACTTGTAATTATTTATTTAAATGTAAATAAAGTATTGGTAGTATTGGTAGTATTGGTAGTATTGGTAGTAAGACAGCGTAATGACCAAACACTTCGATCGACAATGGCCGTTCGCGAACACAAATTTGCTCTAAAAAGTTTCTGATCAACGTTTTCCTGAGTTATTTCTTAATTTTTTCCTTTCTTATTCCTCGATGTGTGTTTTATATCACGTTTAATGGCTATATGTGTGGAAATAAACATCGGTTGTTGAACT
>WUAP02128288.1:0-14437 GCA_015163945.2 Stichodactyla helianthus | reverse complement strand
ACCCCACCCCAGATTAACATGCGCTGTAGAAAGGTACATGTAATACCGAGTCACTCTCGATAACGTTCCGAATTCGGCCAAGTAGAAACGAAAACAATGATACCCTATAAACGTCTCTTTAAAATATTTCTCGGATTGAGAAGTCAATGGAATGTCGATAAAAACGGTAGTATGACTAGACTAGAAAAGAGCCTTCAATGAAAGACTGGCTAATACCAGGGCTTTCAACTGTATCTTTCTTCTACTGAGTGCGGCGTGTATTGCCATTCTCCGTTTTCTGTTTTTGAGTTTAACATTCCACAGAAATACTTGAGAGAGCAATATTTATATTCGCAACTGCCAAAGTATGCAGTCAGCAGCGAAAAGACAAACACTAATTGCATGCTCCCATGCATTTCAATACATACAATTAAAACGTTTGTGTACAAGGGAATTAAGATCGACATTAGTTCGACGGTTTGCCGCCAATTCGGTCCTTAGGCCGGGATTGCACGGTACCAGACGAATTTTTGACCGTTCAAAAAGTCGACCAGTACATACCATTTACACCAGTTTACACGGAGCCGTCTCTTTAATTGCACAAAAGATCAACGTACAAATTTTTATCCGGATAGCGTGGTCCCGTGTAAACGGAAGGCCTAAAAGTACAAATTTGTGAACGGTCAAAAATTCGTCCGGTACCGTGTAATCCCGGCCTTAGTCGACCTTCCACCGAACCTATATTTAATAGGTTCGGCACGACGTTACTCCGACGGTTGCCCTGGGCGGTTACTATATGTGAATTTAAATCCATAGACCTTTGGTATTTCTACTTGGAAATCTACGAGAGTTTTAGTAAATTTGAGATCCAATTTGGTTTAATAAGTAATATATTTTAGGTTATATGGCCTATATTGGGTTTCTTAATGTACTGGTGGCTTTCAAGCACCCGGTCATGCTCTGCTTCTGCCAGATGTTACTCGAAGAAACACGAGGCATCAGTAAAGGTAAATCATTTCAAAATCAAAGCTAAGCGTGAATAAATTTAACCGAACACTTTTATTATCAAACATATCATCTCGGCCTTGCTCACGCCATCAGCGTGAAAATACAGTAAACTCGAGGTCCTTAAATATAGATTGCGGCACGTGCAAATGTACATTACATGAATTATGAATCAAAATTAATTATAAAGATAAAGAAAGTTTAGCATGAGTCAGTTGTTGGTTTTCCTTCTCCAGCCATGTTATAAATGACAGGCTCATCTCTCAACTTCCTTCGTGCTTGCCTTGTTTTAGACCCCGTCCACACTAGTGCGTTTTCGTTTGAAATAGCATACTTTTCGATGTCTTTTTGCTATTCTTCCACACTAAAACGCATACAGTTTTAGAGCTTAAAAAAATGAAGACCTTTGAAAAAGGAGGCCTATCGTATTACTGTGAACAGGCGAAAAAGGAGGCTTTTGAAAACGCTGACGTTATTCAAAGTATGCCGCCCGACGGCGTGTAATGCCACATAAATGTCTGTATTTGACATTCGAAGACAAAGATATTGTTTTGTTTCCCATATTATCTGCGTTTTTGATCGTTTTAGTGTGGACGGACGAAAACGCTAGTGCGGACGCGAACTTCTCGAGTGCGTTTTCGGTGAGACGAAAACGGAGCCTTTCGAAAACGCATTATTGTAGAAGGGGGTCTTACTTTGCTGGCCGGCAAGGTGACTATGGCACTGGGTATTGAATTCCTCCGGTTTCTTTTTTTATTTCTTTTTTTCTTTTATTTATTTTCTTTTATTTGTTTTTTTTTTTTTTTTTAACTAGAAAAAAACTCGAACACCAAAAGACCTCGTGTGTCCACTAAAGCTCTCAATCGCTGGTTTCTTGCCGTGATGCTCATGCGCAATCCAAGCCTCGTGCGCTATCGTCAACAAGGTGTCCATAGGGGTTTACAGCTGCCTTCTACGAGAGAAGTGATCATTGAGATGCCTGCAATCGTTGTAGAAGACGACTTTCCACCACTGAAGCGCTTAAAGAGTCTTGATGTTTACTAACCTATTTACTTTAACAGTTTGAAACCTCCTTTTGTATGCATGTGTCCGTTTTCTTAATCAAGGATCTGGATTGGAAACTTAGTGACGTCACGACCGCATGCTAGTTGAAAGCGTTAAGTGAACATATCAATCACTAAACAACAAAAAAATGGAATCAAATCTTAAATGCAAGCACTTATTTTACTTGCATTTGTCTAAACCACAATTTGAATTACAAACAATTAATCAGTAACCTTTTCGGCTCTTTCTTGGTGTTGCAAGGCACCTGAAGCAGAAAGACAGTAAAACAATAGCCAAGAACAAGGAGCTTAGAACGAAACAATACGCTACAAAACAATGAACTCTAGGCCAGAAAACAATACATCTTGCAACACCAAGTAAGACCCACTTTTTCTGCCAAATTGTAATGCGTAAAACATGTAAAAATTGAATTCCAAAAATTTTAATTAACTAGACTAAAACAAAGCCTGTTCTAAGACGATATTTTCTTTGTACCATTAATAAGATAATGTAAACAACTAGTACTACTAAGCACACTTACTTCGGGAATCCATTTGTGGCTTAGGTTGCTTTTTCAGACAAAAGAAAAGAGGAAAAGGATGGTGGATATTACTTCACACTTTCATTAAGTTTTTACTGAAAAATCAAGCATGAACAACCGACCACAGCAAACCATAGCAAATCTGTGAGCACGGTCTAAACCAATCAACTTGGAAATAACCCACGTGATTCATTGTTTCTTATCCAGTCCTCTTAAGATCCATGTCTTATTGACCACCAAATTGAGCATACCACATCAAAGTAGCGTAGCGTGGATCTCCAAACTACTTTGACAATGTGATGACGCAATTTCTCGTCAACAAGAGAACCAACACCAAAATACAGAACTCATCAATTGAAGTAAATTACACCTTTGGTCGTTAGAATGGGCTCTTATACAAATTACCTTAGCTGTAATATTATGTTAAAGTAAAACAACCATAATAAAACACATTTTTTAGCAAATACTTACCATATTCTGATAACTTTCCGTCATTTTCACATAGATCACATCATAGTGATCTAACTATGATCACATAAACTCCCCTCTTTGAAGTTAAAAGGATTCATATGGAGTTCCAGCAACTCGGAGTTGAAGAGGTAGCCGTTAAAAATCCAGACAAGTAAAATTTGAGTCCTTCTTTATCAGACATCCTATTGTGAGGTTTACTCTTGTTTTCCCTGCTTTACAGTATTAATTGTTGTACTTGGATTTTGCTTAAACTGCACTTTGCCTTTCAAAAGCACTTTAAGGACGTTCGCGGGCAAATCCAAAGTAAATGAAAATTTTCTGAAACTTTGACAGTTGATAGAACAATATTAGACACACAAGTAAACGCAAAAAAATTGGGGGATCACCATTCATTCTATTGAGTAAAATGACTGTCGGTGATTTCGCGCCCATCATGAGCTGCCTGACAAGTTATCAAGAGGCGAAATAAAAAAAACAAACAAACAAACAAACAAAAACAAAAAAAAAAAGGCCAAAATCTTACACATCATTGTGGGAAAAAAGGGAACTATTCCTTCCTAAGCGGTAATAAAACCATTTTTTTCCGAGGAAAAAGAGAAAGTAAGTCTGAAACGAAAATGGCGCTTTTTGCCGCTTTCGCGAGTCGAAATGACGCAGATGGATAAAGTCGCAATTCGCTGTGAAAATAAATGAATTAAAAAAAAAAAAAAAAAAAAGCTGAGATCGAGAGAATGCTTATCTCTAAGATTTCTTTAAGTATATACATATTATATAATAAAAGGGGGGGAGGGTCACCATTTGATTTGGTGAGATATTTAACATCAAAGTTTTAGTCACTCACTTACCGACGAGGGGCGTGACATGAAGCTCGGAAACTTTTCAAAACGCGCATTATCCGTTGTTTTTCTCTGTTTTCTTAGCTTAGAAATCAAGGTCTTGACGGCTCAACATCTTTTTTTTATAATTTTTCCACTTCTAGATTATTTTTAAATAATATTTTCCATGAAAACTTGATTTGAAAACTTGAAACTCGCAAGTCAGCTTGTCACGCAATATAATGTGACGTACGCAGAAATGCTGCGCGTGAGCAATGTCCGCGAACGTCCTTAAGCACGAAAAACAATGCCAAAGCTGATCAGTCTTGAAAAAGTTTTGGGGTAATTAGATCGTAAGGGAGTCCATTTTTCAAAATTTGTCAAACCAGATCAACTAATGGCTGTCATAAAAATATTTTCAAGATTTTATCCTTGCACCTGCCGTTGAAAATAAAGCCGCCGTTTTGAAAACACTCGTGACGTTACGATGTTCAGCAACGCTGTCGCAGCCATTTGTCTAGAGACGTCCCCTCCCTGATAAACATACATAGTACTGATACAGCTAAAAATCATGATACTTCTTTTCCATCTCTTCTCTTTAAGACGCCATTTTTCGGTGAAATATTAATGCCTGTCACGATAGTCTGGGGGTATTAACCCTCGGTAATTTAAACGTAAAACAAATGCAGATTGTTTTGTGAAAACCTCAAGCAAGAAGCTTATTTTGGATAAACCTCTTTAAAAAAATCTGTCAATATAACGAAAACAGCAAGGTCAATGGATGAGGGGGTAGAAATCGAGTAAGCCAGTCGGTAACCCTAATCCTTCTTATCTCACAAGAATAAGGATCGTTGGAGTATTTATATGAGGAATAAAGAACGAAGCTTTTCATGTGGTTTTTAAACCGTTATAAACCACAGCAAACCATAGCAAATCTGTGAGCGCGGCCTAAACCAATCACCTTTTCATGCTTACCAAATAGTCCACGAGGAAACCGATGTCACACTTGGGCTAACTTTGCTGATTGTTTCTAACAGCAAGGTTGGGACTCGGCTGATTTTTGTGTCTGCTGCTTGATGAGCAGAAGATACTATGTCATCGAGTTTCCCGCAAAGCCTTTGCATCCTGCCCAACACACTGACTCAAATTGGAAATAATACGTAAAATACACCTGACGTGACGTTTATGGGCGTGTAAGCTATATAAAACTTCGACTTACCTTCGGATCTCACACTCCTACGACGGAAAACAAATGCAGATGGTTTTGTGAATACTTCAAGCAAGAAGCTTATTTTAGAAAAACGTCTAAAAAAAACGACTACAACGAAGGATTTCAAAAAGTAAGGTCAAGTGATGGATGAGGGGGTAGAAATCGATTAAGCATGTCGGTTTGATAACCCTCATCCTCCGGACCTCGATCACGTGCATAAGGATCGATCGTTGGAGTATTTATATGAGGAATAAATAGCCTAGCTTTTCATGTGGGATGTTAATGACTGTCGTCTAAAATCCTTCAACCGACCCAAGCAGTGGCTTTTCAAAGATATTAATTTTGACGATTCCACTCATTTATCTGGCCGTTTGTCCATTTTCATACCCTTTTAGGTTAAATTTTATCCAAAAATTGTCAAACATTTTCATGTAAATTTGCTCTGCCTTTCTTCCCGCTGTTAGTTCAAGGCAAGCAGTGATGTCAGCATTCAAGTAGTTTCTTTGATATGATTGGCCAATGAATGACATGTCTGTCTTGTGATTGGTTAAAGTCGAATGATGGGTGAAATGGTGCAACGTATGATCCGAAATGGTGCAATTTAGCCTGAAATCGCACCATTTTTAACCAATCAGATTGCAGGAAACAGGTGTGATTTCCAAAATGGATATGATTAAATGTGTAATTCCTGAGTCAGGAAATGATTTTTTTTTTTTTTTTTTTTTAAATCCCATAGCATTTATAATAAGATAACGATTTTTAAAACATATTTTGGATGTTTTTACGCGAGGCTCTAGGAAGCCATTGCACTGCTTCAGTCGGTTGTCAAGGAAACGAATGAAAATCCAGCTGGATTTGGATGATGACCATTTGGTTTGAACCTCGTGGTATTCGCTTTTGATGGAAAAAACACCTTTTTATTTAGTTATGCCTGCTAATTTTTAACACTTTGCATGTAAAATAAAGTGAGAAGCTAGGAATATTACTAAGCTTGTGTCAAGATGTAAAAATATGTGAATTTCTGACTGAAAACCTCAATGAAAACAAGCGAAAATAGTTCAGTTAAGCGAGCGAAACGACGCGGATATCTTTGAAAATTAAATTAACTAATAATTGTTGCTTTTCATAAAGAGTTCTGGGCACAGGAAAGGGCAATAGTGGTTTAGGTACTATTTCTTAAACGAGAGCGAGTGTTGGATCAGGGGTTCCAAACACCGAGAAACAAATGAAAGCACGAGGGCGTAGCCCGAGTGCTTTTATTGTTTGGAGGTGTTTGGAACCCCTGATCCAACACGAAGCTCGAGTTTAAGAAATGGCTTCTGTGACTCATAATAATTCATAAAACAAAAGTGAACTCCCGTGAGTAAAGTTTAGGCTTTGTTTCATTAGGACACATTGAGTTGCCTTAATTTCATATTCCCAAATGGTTGACGAACGACAAACATTTAATAAATATATTCAGAATGAGTGCATGCTTTAGTTCATTGCCGAATGTGCGACAGAAGTACATGGAGCGTCGCTTTCGTAGTCCAAAAAACATTGGAGAAGAATCTAGTTTATTGCTTGATGAAAAGCTAAAATCGGAGTACTGAGTCGCCTTCCGCCATTTCTATTTGATTGCAACTGAGTTCACAAAACTGCTATCTGACAATTTCAAAGCTATGTTATACAATAAGGGAACGCATTCTGTCCTAAGGGACTTTTACAATAACAAAGGTTTAAGAGTGTTCACACGCTAAACCCATGAAACAAATGTAGTACTAATGAGAATTGATTGGCACTAATAAAACAATAGAGAATAAAGAATTAGTATTATTTAGTAAATCCAACCCGGAATTTTCAACGAAATCCTCGTTAGTTCAGTTGGTAACACGCTAGACTTCGACGCCAAAGGTCCAGGTTCAAGACCGCCGTATTCCTTCAAGTGAAAAATGGAATAATAAGATATAAAAGTAAAATAAATGTAATGTTAAGTAGGTATGAGTATGTAGAAATAAAGACAGTAATTGAGAAAAAAGGGGAGAGAAGTGGAGAATGATAAGAGGGAGGGGAGTGAAGTAAAATAGAATTTTTAAGCCAATCCTACAAATTTGTGTTAATCAGATCCAAACCCATGGGGTGGTATATACCAGCACATGTGTTTGGATCTAATTTGCATCAGTGTTGGATCGAGGTATCCAAGGCTATACACGTGACCCTAAAAGAAATTTCTAATTGGTGCATCAAGTCATGAATTATTAATGAGTTTGAGAACGTTATGGAGAGAATGTTTCCTACAAAGTTGATGTTAAGTTTTTGATAGCAACCCCCAAGTAAAAAGAACCATGAGCTCCAGTGATCTGCCCACCGATACAAAGGCAAGCAAGAAAGTGTGCACAGATGAAAAGGACCAAGGTTTCCAAGGAAGTAGCAATATTTACTTTTTTAATTGCCAGTTTCAGTCGTATTAAAGAAATGTTGCAAGAGTTTGCTAATACTTTTATTTTGAATCTCGAAGGTGTTATGACAAAATGTGGGTCACTTTTGAAAGTAAGATCCATGAAATAATGGATGCTTGTATACCTCACAAGATGACTAGCTCTCGCCATAATCTTCCCTGGTTTAATCGTGCACTTAGAAGACAAACAAGAGCTAAGCAGCGACTCTATAATAAAACAAAAATATCTGGTAACCTCCAACACTAGAATGAGTTTCGTACAGCTAGAAGGCGATTGCATAAGAACCTACAGTCTGCAAGGAAGAAATATGTCTCTGATTACCTCGGTGATGCAATTAAAGAAAATCCAAAGCGTTTTTGGTCGTTTGTTAAGCAACTAAGAAACGACGATCCTGGGGTAGGTGATTTAACAGTCGATGGAAAGATCATTAGCGACAGTAAATTGAGGTCAGAACTTTTAAATAAACAGTTTTCTAATGTTTACACTAAAAAAAACCTTTCTAGCATTCCTGTTGTTGGAGAGACTCCTAAACCAAGTATTGGATCTCTTATTGTTACGCTCCCAGGGGTAATCAAACAGTTAACCTCTCAGTTGAAATCAAACAAGGCTAGTGGCCCAGATGCGATCCCCCCTTGGTTCTTGAAAGAGTACGCACATGACATTGGTCCTATCTTGACTGCTCTTTATCAAGTCTCAATTGATACTGGTATCGTGCCATCCCGATGGAAGTATGCAAATGTATGTGGTGTATTTAAGAATGGCGAAAGATCAAATCCTTCCAATTATAGACCTATATCGTTGACTTGTATCGCGTCGAAAGTGCTCGAGCATATTGTTCACAGCCATATCATGAAACATCTTGAACGTCACCAGATACTTACAGACGTGCAACATGGTTTTAGAGCAAAGAGATCTACAGTTACTCAGCTGATTATAACTATTTATGACATAGCTAAAACCTTACAAGGAAATAAGTCTGTCCATGCTGCAATACTTGACTTTAGTAAGGCTTTCGACAAGGTCCCTCACCAGCGCCTTCTAAGAAAACTGAATACTATGGCATCATGAGATAGTCTGCTCATCTGGGTTGAGTCATTCCTAACCAGCCGCTCCCAGTCGGTGGTTGTTGACGGCAGTCGTTCCCAACCCGTTGCTGTAACATCTGGGGTTCCTCAAGGAACAGTGTTGGGCCCGTTACTGTTCCTTTTATATATAAGTGACTTGCCCGAAAACCTAAAATCTACTGTAAGGCTGTTTGCTGATGATGCACTCTTGTATGGTGTCATTACTGGGTTCGAGTGAACACTGGTAGGCATTACTTCTGTTTATAAGTCCCTGAGGATAATTCTAAATTAGTGAGGATGATTGTGAGCAACTCCAAGCTGATCTATTCCAACTGGAGACCTAGCAGGATAAATGGCAAATGGTATTCAATCCCTCTAAATGTAAAACAATCTGCATCTCAACTAAGAAGTCACCTATATTGAAAAAATATGTTTTCTGTGGTGCTGAATTAGAACAAGTTGATTCTGTGTTTTATCTGGGTGTTATCGTGGCAAATAACCTGAAATGGTCCCAACATGTTTCATCCACGTCTGGAAAAGCAAGTAAGGTTTTGGGCATGATAAAGAGGAACTTTTGGAACTGTCCACAGAGTGTGAAGGAAACTGCATACACAACTCCGGTCCGACCGAAACTGGAGTACGCAAGCGAAGCCTGGGACCCGCACTGTAAGAAGGATATTAAATCCCTTCTCAAGTATGTTAAGGCCTGGGTTTGACACGAAAACGAGGCTTCAATTTATCTTTCCTTATTGAGGTTTAAAATAATCAGGGGGGTAAAAGAACGAAAAAGTTTTGATTAAATTCACAATTCTGATATTTTTGATAGGAATATTTGCATCAAAAGTTATCACGTTACCTATGACGTCACTTGTTAGTTCTCAAATATTCAAGTGGAAATGGGGTAATGAGGATAATTTACTGAGCCACAATTTTCGTATTTATTTATTAAGGACGTATAGACACATATAAAACTGCCCTCACAGCTTGACTTCCATTTCACTTTCTGGAGATATAAAGAAAAATATATTTCGACTACCTGGTCACGTGACCTGTTTCACCCACTATCTCTTAATTAAACAAACATTGTCCAGCTGTGAGGGCAGATTCTTAAAGAGAGCCTTAAGAGAAATAGAAAATCATCGTAGTCTTAACTTCAAGAGTAAAAGTCACCACCCCGTTTGAGATCAAAGTTTCATATAGGAAAATGGCGGGAAAGAAGGTCACGTGACGATACACTAAACAAGAAATCATTTCTAAAATGTTAAGGCAACCGTTTTGTTGACGATAAATGTACTTTTAAAAGAATCTTAGGTTTAATGTAGGTTTAAAGCGAGAAAAAGGGTTCAGCCTCGTTTTCATGTCAAACCCAGGCCTTAACATACTTGAGTTGAACGAGTGCAGAAAAGCAGCATGTTTTTTCACAAATAACTTTCACCCTACTGCTAGTGTTACTGAAATGTTAAAGGACTTAGGGTGGCCAAACATGAATTAAGAAGAACAATTTCTAGATTAAATTTGATGTATAAGATGTGCCATGGTCTTGTTGACATCGATGTAAGAACAATAGAATTGAGTTACCATTACTAATGCAAGGGATGTAACTGATAAAGTCCCCGGGATGTAGCCGGATACATCGCGGGGACTTTATCAGTTACATCCCTTGAATATATAATGAGCAATTCAATTCTATTCATCAACCCCAGCTTTTCCCTGCTGAATATCAAATCCCTCCCCGGCTTCAAATTACTATGTCAAATAAAGCTCTATGAATAACAAAGAAAACCGTGTCAAGTATGAAATAACCTAAGTTAGAGAGTAAATGTACGTTACCAAACCAAAACGCAGATAAGGCGGTCGAACGCGTCACACCAAGTACATACCATTAATTGCATTAGAGAGAAGTATGGGCAAAATATTCTGCTTAAAGTACATCAAACTCGAACGGTCCAGCGTACTAAACTTGCAAAAGTTGAATGCGATCTATACTTTCTGACTACCTGTAGAAGAGAGCGATTGATACCCAAGTTCGATTCACAAGACCTAAACTTAATATTTATGTTACCAGAAAAGTCCGAAGAAGAATATCAATAGCTCTGCTGGACTCGGAGATTCGATACAAACATCAACGTAAACATAGCGTTAATGTTTCCATCAACACACTTTCAAAAGAAGTCAACGATAAAGTAAGTGATCTACAGTAAATATTGCGGATTCAATATGTTCAAAGGAGAACGATTAGAAGTGAGAAAGGCGAACAATCTGGAGAGAGAAACAAGAAATAAAGCTAAATAAACTCCAAGATGAGACTAACAACTTAAATGAACATCCACAGCCACGCGCCCTACTATATACCCCAAGGTGATCCACAATAGACCTTTCCCGAATTCGCTTGGATGATCACGAAACAATGGTTCCAAGTCGAGACTGAACTTGATTCTTTTGTTTATCAAGGCGAACCTCGACGTGAAACCATTGTTTCGTGATCACCCAAGGGAATTCGGGAAAGGTCTATTGGTCATCATATACACTCTCGGATGAGGAAAAAGCTCT
The DNA here is from genome assembly GCA_015163945.2 of Stichodactyla helianthus. NCBI lineage: Eukaryota > Metazoa > Cnidaria > Anthozoa > Actiniaria > Stichodactylidae > Stichodactyla > Stichodactyla helianthus. Next base: position 3,320 of record WUAP02128288.1, on the reverse strand, counting down.
CTGGTATAGCCTTGATCAACATATTCCAAGAAAAGTGTATAACAACAGAATACAGACGGAATTTGAAAGATTTTACAAGGACTTGTCCAAGCACACGGAACATCTAACCTCAGATCAACAGACACGAATAAAGACCAAGATTAGGAGAATATGCGAAAAATATAGAAAAATCAAGATTCCGTGTAAACATCAACGTGTCATGCGCAATCTCGCATCCAACCATAATATTGTCATTCTTAAGCAAGGCAAAGGTAGAGGTGTCGTACTACTAGACCGATCAGTATATGTAGAGAAATGCATGTAGATCCTGAATAATGAACAGTTCAAACGACTTGATAAGGACCCTACTGTGAAAACAGAGGATACGGTTCAAAGATTCCTGCGGAAAATTAAGAATAAACTAGGTGATGATGGCTATAAAAGAATGTATCCAACTGGTTCAAAACCAGAAGCCTTTTATGGAACGGCAAAGGTTCACCAATTAAAACCAGGGGACAATGTTGATAATTTGAAGATCCGCCCTATCATCTCGAATATAGGAACTGCAACATACTACACAACCCAATACCTTGCCAAACTTCTTGCACCTCTTGCAAAATCAGAATATACGCTTGGAAGTACCAGTGATTTCATCAGTAGATTAAAACAAGAGACTTTCCCACTGAATTATGAAATGGTCAGTTTCGATGTAACAGGACTATTTACCAATGTCCCGCTTGATAAAACGATCAATATTATCCTTGATAGAATCTACAACAAAAAAGAAATAAAAACCAATATTGCTCAAGGAGATTTGAAAAAACTGTTGACGTTGTGTACAAAGAAAGTCCGTTTCTGCTTTAATGGCCACACCTACAACAAGACGGGGGTCACCATGGGATCACCACTTGGTCCAGTACTCGCTAACATATTTATGGTCGAACTTGAACAGAATATCGTTCCCGACCTAAACCCGGAATTCAAGGGATGGAAAAGATATGTAGATGATACCTTCACATATGTAAAGAAAGGGTCCATAGATGAGGTCCTACAAAAGCTGAACAGTTTTGAAAAAATAATCCACGGTTCACGCATGAGGTTGCCAACAACAATACCATAAACTTCCTTGACGTTAACGTAACGTGGAATCAAAACAGGTTTGAAACGTCGGTGTACAGAAAGCCAACTAACATCGACATTTATATCCTCTGGACCGCACATGCCCCTAACAGTTGGAAGAGAGGAACACTAAGAGGACTGGTCAGGAGAGCGTTTTCCATCTGTTCAAACGACACTCTACTAACAAAAGAGTTGAACCACCTAAAAAGTTTTCAAAGAAATTAACGGGTTTCCATCATGGGTAATTAACAACGTACTGTATGAAGTCAAAAGAAACCATCGTAAAAAACTTACCACACCTGCTAACCACGCCCAAATTGACGAACAAAAGAAATTTATAAATATCACACTACCATACCAAGGCGATAAAGGAATCGAGTGAGTCAGGAAGCTAAAACGTACGGTAAACAACGTCCTACTAAGCGACGTAAACACAAGAATTGTTTTTCAATCAAGAAAACTAGCCGTCTCGATTCCAGACGAAAGATCAAGTAAAGAAGTAACAAAAGTATGACATAGTGTTAGAGCTAAATGTTCTGAATGCCCAGAGACATATGTAGGCGAATCGGCCACTTGAAGGCTAAGGAGAGGATTTTAGAACATAGCGTAAGAGACCAAAAATCAGCGATCTATTGACATAGTGAATCTACAGGACACAAGTCTGTGTCCCATTGATGACTTCGAAATTCTAGCGTCTAATTACAAGGTCTATAAAAAAGGAAGGTATCTGAGGAATTGTTTATAAAAGACACTAAACCAAGCCTGAATGTGCTACTTACTCTTTTGAGTTAAGTTATAAATATTCTGTCTTCGTAGATGATGACTGCAGTTTGCACTCGAAATATTCGAAATACTAAAAATGATCATTTATCTTTTCGTATTCTGTTTCATCATTGTCACTGTCATTGTCACTGTCACTGTTTTACCACACCTGAACTAGAAATATTATTTAGATTTTTCCTTCTATAATGCAGAATAGTCCACTTCAGATATTTTGGTTGAGTAGCTACTCCCACTCTAAGATCTGGATCGAGGCTCCGGGGAAAGAAAAGAACGACCGGACCCTCCATTCAGATCACTAATCCAAAGTATATCAAATGAATCACTGAATTTAACCTTTTATTCTTCAGATACTAACGATACCATTCTATCATTCACGGAACAATCGATTGAGAACACGGTTATCTGGGAGAATCAGAATACAAGTATCAATGCATTCACTATCAGCATGTGGGTGCAAATCGACCAAGATACTTGGGCCAATTCAACACCGACACTTCTGAGTTACTCAACAACATCAATAGATGATGAGATCTGGCTCCTTTTCGATAATGATCATAAACTCCAACTTGGAATTAATTATAAAGAAAGCGAAGATATAAGGTATTCTTGTTCTTATTCTTCCTTCTTTTTTCTTTTATGCTATAGACCTGCTTACCTTGGTTGTTATGTTTTCCCATTTCAGACCACTTGTCATTTCCTTGAGAATAAGATTTTTTGTTTGAGGCTCATCCATATTAATTTCAGCTAGCACAGTACTGAAATCCGCGGCGGTTTTAAGCGTGAATTTTAATTACTTTTTACAGTAAATTCCTATCAACTTCAAACTTCACAAAAGGAAAATTTTCTTCTTTTTAGTTTTAACCAATGTTACGATTTTTTGCGACCTCATCAATTTAGTAGAAAAATTGAAAATGAGGGATATGCAAAATTTTAATGAGCGCATTTGAAAGAACTCGTCGAGATATATTCGAAACTGAAGAGATCATTGACAAAACCGTTTGAAATCTAAATATATAATTTTTTAAAAATTGCTTTTTTTAGTAAAACTAACAGGAAATTCCAAATTTTGAAAAATCATGTCTTTTTATGATATACGACTTTTTCTGTTTTTTCAAATGCGCTTTTTAAAATCTGGTATATCCCTCATTTTCAGTTTCTCGCTAAATTGATGACGTTTTCCCGCCAAAAATTGTAACATTGTAACTAAAACGAAGTAAAGTTTCCTTTTGGTGAGCACTCTTCACGTGTGAAATTTGTACTACTGTACAAAGGTATGAAAATTCACGCTTAAAACCGCCGATTTCAGTACTGTGCCACTTCAGTTGGAAGAGACTGAATCTTCCTCTACATCCGATCTTCTGGGTTACATGTATTTTCTATTTTCTTAGAAGTCTTTAACTACAAAGAAATTTTGAGTTTGAAATTATGCATCATTTGAA
>WUAP02128277.1:0-13137 GCA_015163945.2 Stichodactyla helianthus | reverse complement strand
AAAGAAAGAGAAAGAAAGAAAGAAAGAGAAAGAAAGAAAGAAAGAGAAAGAAAGAAAGAAAGAGAAAGAAAGAAAGAAAGAGAAAGAAAGAAAGAGAAAGAAAGAGAAAGAAAGAAAGAAAGAAAGAAAGAAAGAAAGAAAGAAAGAAAGGAAGAAAGGAAGGAAGGAAGGAAGGAAGGAAGAATTAAATAATGAAAAACTAAAAAGAAAAGAGGGATAGAGAGTAGAGAGAAAGCAAGCAAGGAAGACGGCAAAAGCTAAGGAAAAGGGAGTGAAAGAAACAAAACGAGATAAAATGGGAAAACCAGTTTAATGTGTGCCATAAAGAACGTGTTTTTATCAAAACTAAAGTCCACAAATTACCAGTCGCAAAATGTTAACATAAATAATGTACTGTATCAAATTGGGTTCCGCATAAACAATAGCTATAGATTTGTGTGTGTTTTTATTTTTCTTCGTGGCCATGTCCAGTTTTCCTGTCGTAGATTATGTTGGTTTGCTGCGAAAAATAAGAAAATCAATGAACAAGCAAACAAACGAGTGACCGAAAAAATGCATGGATAAATGAACGAATAAATAAAGTATGGCTGGCTGAATGAATGAGCCTTCACGTGCTCGCGTTACGAAATACGATCGCCCAAGTCAAATTTCGGACTTTAGGACTATTTACGATACTAGATTTATATAACATTACCCGCATGAGTATATTTCATTTGGAGCCTAGTTATGTCATTATCCTTCAAACTATTAGCAGACTCCACGATAGACTGCAATGCTGCTAGGTACGACATTATTAGTTCTGTGCAATTCGAAACCTTGACAGGTCTGTCGGCAAACAATACATGCTCAACAACAGAATCACAAGATATTGAATCTTAACATTACTAAGCAAACATGGCATTCCTTTTCAAAACATTTGACGAAAGCCTCAGGGTCTTTTTTTGTGCATGTCTCACTACCCGTATACATTGAGCGGTATACATTTTTTCCTACTTAAGAAACAATCAAATAACTCATCTTGGCGCCATCAGAACTGAATACTAGGACTGGAAACAGCAAAATGGAAAAATTAATGATTAGTGGATGATGGGGACCGGGTAGGGGTGGGAATTCTCCTCTGTCCTCCACCCCTCCCCTCCCATTGTAAGGGCCTGATACTCAACTTAATTCTGTTCAAGATTTTGCGCAAAAACAAAACAATTAAAAAGCTTTTGTAGATTAAGCTGTAAACGATTGCGCACAATCTTAATATGATTTTGTTGACCGTGCGCTGCCGCATCGAAATAGCTTACGTGTTGTTCACTGTTTTGGGTTTCAAGATACTATATATCCCCGTAAATCTCAATCAAAGGCACCGAAAATAGCTGGAAACTGAGCGGCGTAACTCTAAACGTATTTACTTGAAGCTCATACTTTAATAAATCCATCCCACTAACATGGCTAAATGATTAGCCGGCCATTATCCTCGCGTTCTAATATCCAGTGGCTTTCTTCAAAGGACCTCGGGGTCCGTGCATTGTAGGGCGCAAGCGGGAGTATTTCAAAACGCTACCTCACACTTAATTGAGCACTTATACAAGCTTCCTTTAATTAATTTCCAGAAAAAGGCGCTTAAAAACATGAAGGTAATTAATGAACAATTGCTCGAACCTTCAATTCGTTGGGTCAACGCAATTTTCCACATCAATGAATGGAGATAAAAACATAGGTTTTTAAGTCGAGACTAATAGACTTAATAAATCTACTTTGATATATCCGAATAAACCGAAGAATAGGGTTATTTAAAAAGTTGTTTTCGATGCCAAGGTGTAAAAGCTGTTGTATAAGAGACTCAAGCTATTGTTTAAACAAATTCGAGTTATTATATTAAGACTGACATAAGCGCAATTCACCAATCATTTGCAACAAACGTTGGTGCCGATTTAAAGGCTTTCTGTGAGTGGAATGTGCATATGCTTGCGAGAAAAAAATCGATTTTGGGTTTTGGCTGCTTCTTTGCCTTCGGGTTTTGTTTTCTGTTTATCTTTCTTTCTGCGGCTCCTTCTATCTGTATCTACTATAGGGTAAACTAAAATAAATAAAATAAATAAATAAATAAATAAATAAATAAATAAGTAAAAATGAATAAATAAATAAACTAAAAATCACTAGACAACTTATTGGGGAAAAGTTATGGCAGCACGAGAACTGATACAACTGCCTGACAATTAATAAAACCGATTTTTATAAATCATATAGCTTGAGACCTTAACGACTGCTTACTTATATGTCTATAGTTGAATAACGTCATGTATTGAACATATATAGTACAATGCCGACTAGAGTGACAACTTTTGGTGGATTATTTATGCGCAATTAATATTATACTCACTGACAACATTATGAAGATGGGGAATATGGGAAAGAATGAGCAAGGAAAGAAAGAAAGAAGTGAAAAAAGCTGAGGTAAACAAAAGAGATGAAAAGAAAAATTGACAGATAAAAAAAGAGAAAAGAAATATTGTGTGTTGAAAGTCTTTTCTGAAATATGTATCAATCGGTTCGATCAGGAATCACTTCGAATATTCAGAAATAACATTCTGTCTCCAACGTAAGCTTTTCCCCCCTTATTCCAGCAGAGTGTTTTTGCTTCAGCGCTGTGGGTCCAAGCAACTTAGCGGGATATTTTTTCCCAATTCAAGTTCATTTTACCTAATGGATATTTGAGCGAATTAAAGGTTTTTCTCCGCCCTGTTTGTCATCACGGAGACACACCGCGCCAGGTTAAATTTCATCATCATTTATCAAAAAAAAAAAAAAAAAGAAAAAAAAAAAAGAAACCTCTGCGGATTTCGATTGCTTGATCTGGGACAAACGGATCTATATTCAACAGAAAAACTGGAATGAAACACATCAACGAGAATAAACATTATTGATTATATAAGAATATTGTCATTATTATATGATCGGTCATATATACCGGTATTTTACTTATAATAAATGATAAAGACACAGAACTGCAGTGTTTGACCGAGCAGTGATGAAGAAGCCTAACCCATACACAACTGAAAACAATAGCCAATAATGCTGATGCAGAAACTAAAAGAGCCAGCTCACAGTTCAAGTAAATCTTCATAAAGAAAAAGGAAGATCTTGATTGTTGAATAAATTATCTCGGCCATTCTGGTTTTAAGAATAACTTGAATATGCAGAACACCAGATAGACACGTTTGATACAAAACATATTAAATTAGTTTCAAATGGCGGCAAAAATAATTCAATCAGTGATGGTAATTTTTTTTCCCGAATAAAAATGTAAAAGTACAATTCTACTGCATTAAATAAGAATCTGATCTTCACTTTCTAAAATATTTCTCCGATTTGAATTTACCTTTTTTTCTTTCTCATTTTTTGGAATGAAAATACGAGAATTACTAGAAAACCCAAACAAACTGTTTCATATTTGCCAGCCGTATAAGCATAAAATTTTATGACAGGAAAACGGGAAGAGATGGAAGGAGAGGGATGATCAATTGATGTTCATCTGAGACTAGAAATTTAAAGAGATAAAAAATATGTGCTATATATTCAGAAACGCACAGTTCAAAGAGTATCTGAGGATATCTTACAAGATGTGGTCGGAACCACGCACCTTCCTAGAGTGATGAGCTAGCTAGCAAGCTAATGGTGAACACACAGAATGCCGCGTACCAGCTAAAGATAGTTTACCTCAGCACGGAACGAAGAATTGAAGACGGAATAAAAATTAAATGCCACATGGACAAATTGAGATGATTGCTTTTTTTTTTTTTTTTTTAAACATGCATCAGAAGTTTTCAAGTAGAAGATTTATGAAAAACAACAACAACAACAACAACAATAATAATAATAATAATAATAATAAAAGAAAGCAACCGGCCTGTAGGATTTATTTGCTCCTCAGCACAGCGCAAATGGAAGGCTGTATATATTAGAACGTGTAAAAGATCAGCTGACAGAATCTAGCTAAGACTGCTTGTATGCATGGCCTCTCTCATCAAAAGACAATAGCAAACGTTTAAAACTAAATGTCTTATTCATTTTGAGGCATTTAGTGAAAGTCCTGATTGTTTATTCACTCCTTTAGCAATGAAAGGGAAACAAAATGACAGTCACATTGAATCCTGACCTCATCTTGACTCTCTCTTTCCATCCAAAGGGCCTGACAGCCTAAATACCTATTTTGATACTTTTAATTTGTATTTGTCGTTTTTACCATGAAATAATGCATACTCTTCGATTACCTCTTTACTCACATGGTAAGCTCCTCCCCCTCCCCTCCCCACCTTAAACGACAAACTAAAACTTGAAAGCACCTCAGTGAAAACCTAGTAAACGTAGATGATAGGCACCAGATATGATTCTTGTTCTATTTTTACTCTTCTATGTAGTTGATAAGTTTTACTTATTCTAGACATTTTCCGACAGCAGTCTTTTGGGGGGTCAAAAAACACAAAAGGCCTTGGCGAAGTCTTCAATCATTTTGATATTCGGCAGACAAGCATGAATAAAATAATGTCAAATGAAAAAAAAAAAAATAAATAAATAAAATAAAATAAATAAATAAATAAATAAAATAAAATAAATAAATCTATAAAGAAACGAATACTATATTTAGGACAAGCATGAATAAAATAATGTCAAATGAAAAAAATATAAAAATAAATAAAAAATAAAAAATAAATTAATTAAATAAAATAAAAAAATCTATAAAGAAACGAATACTATATTTAGGATATAACAGTAAACCGAGCACTGCCAAAATCCTATTAATCTTAAAATCAAAAAAATCAAAAGTGTTCTTTTCCTTTCTGAATACGAAATAATACATCCTGACTTAAGTCTAGAATTTCACAAAAGCTTCGGATTTTGCATGATAATGAAGTTTTTCTCTTCCTTTTCCAATGGATTTCCGTTCTCAATTAGCTCACCAATCAATCCATATCTCTGTTTTTCTATATAGTTTACCTTTTCGTATATAGATTCAAGAGTTATATTTCTAGGAATAGATGATTTGAAGCGATAGCATGAGAGTCCATTTTCCTTATCGTTGATTGACACCCCTCTACAAGTAAAGAATAGCATTCACCTCACATTTATAAAATTAAGGGAAAAAATCAAAACTATATAAAAATCGTAGAATTTAGGAATTCACAAATAGAATAATCAATTTCGAAGTTTTAGCATAATTTTCTTTATTATTTTGTAGCATTTTAGAGTTTTTCTTTTATCATCCCGAGGGGGAAAAAGGATCATTTTTTAATTTGTTGACTTCAACGTTATCGACAATTAAAAAGTTTAAGGAAAAATAATAATATTCGAGGCTAGCTTTTCTTCTTTTAATCAAATTCTTTTTCTTCAGATTTGTAAAACAAACAAATGGATAGTGGTGAAATAATGGAAAAAATCTCGAACGTTCCCGCTGTTGTCTCAGGATATTGGCTAATTCTAGTCCTTGATCAAATCACAAGACAAAGTCGTATTTTTAAATGTTCTTGCCCCAAGGTAAGTTGTTTCCTATCGAGCGAATCAGAAACATGCTCTAATCCGATGTGCACTTATCGTGTAGAGATCAAGGGTTTTTTCCCTAAAAAAAAAAAAAGAAGGTAAAAGAGACCAGCCATATTCTGGAGATACTGGAGTACCAGCTTGTACAATGTATTGAGTACGGATGGCATATTAAGTACAAATTGTAGAATTCGAACAGTTCTCGAGCTGTTGTCGCACGACGTTGACACTGTCCGTTACACCCCTGCCAAAACAATGAAATTTTCAATGCTTTTTGACTTTCTGGACAGACATTCATGTTTATTCTTGTTTCAATGTTCTTGAGGCGCTCGAGGCTACAACGCTTTTAATAAACGATTCAAATTCTATATGAAGTAAAATTCCATCGAAAACATGGAAATAAACAAAACTGAAATGATTTTTTAATTTCTTGATTCCGATGATGAAGGCTTGAAAGTCCTAAAAAAGCCTGTCGTTCATCGTGAATTCAGAAGTTTTCGACGATTTTGATGACCAACTTCTTTAAAAATTGGAAAAAATCCTAGTTGCCAAAACGATATTGGCTCTCAAAATAAAGGTATAGTCATTAAAAGAAGAAGAGCTAAGCAAATCCTGTACTTAACGGACGATTTTCCAAAGTGTGGGTTTTGTATTTGTGTACTTTTGATAAACCAAAAACTAAACTAAACTAAACTAAAAAAAAAAAAAAAAAAAACCCACAAAAAACAAAACACACACAGTATTGTATTTTACAATGTTTTATTTCGTATAATTGAACGCAGCAATCAATTTGCTTTTAGTAGTAGCATTGAAAATTATTATTATGTATTTGACAATCAGGTAAATGGATTTAGAAAGTTTGAGATTTGGTACAATGAACGTCCAAATAGCGCTCATCAGTCCAAAGGCGACCGCTTATAGAACTATTTACACTTGTGTCAAAATGTTCTCCTCAACGAGGGACTATAGAATTTTTTCTACTTGAATGTTTCCTTAAAGGGAAGAGCAAGATTCAATCCTTTCAGAAAAAAATAATTGCGATCACAAAAGGAAATACCAAATCTTTCCGTAGTATTCATAGGATTTATAGGAGATTTATGATATTTTCTCTATATAAAGTCATTAATGTAATATACTTCAGAATATTTTTCTTCGAACATTTGGATTCAATACTCCAATAGCTCCACGATACTTCGATAAATTGATAAATTGATGTATATCTATATATATGTGGTGTTATTTTTGCGACTCTGTCTGCAATAATTTGGCACAAAATTTTGTTACATTCATGTAATGTATTCAGTCGTAATGGATGTTGCCTGGTAAACAAAAAACAGTTACGATAAAAGTGTTACATGCTTTTTGAAAAAGCCTTATTCTGAACAATACACACCCAAAAACGAGAAAGAAATTCTAGCAAACAGGCTTTTGCCATGCAGTTACTACTTCTTTAGTAAAAATTATGACAAGCATCAATTTTTTTTTTAAGTTTTTAAATAACTCGTCATGAAATATTCTAATAAACTAGACAACTTTCTTTGTTTTTGACGGTAAACTACACCTTGTCCATCAATAAACTGTCGGAGACCGAGTGACCACTATAGGGAGGTCTAAAACCGTTTTTGAAGATGCAAATTCGCTCATTGCTAAATAAAAGCAAAATTGTCAGGTAAATTTATCTACAATTAGGATAAAGGCTGAACAATTTCATCCTGATTAAGTAGCGTTTTTGACAAGCTTATACCTTAGCTTGTATTTTATTGCCATTCTTGTTTCTGGGACAGTATTTGATCGTATGGGAATCATTTCCCGATGCTTTACACAAAGGACAGGTATATGCGCGTAGAATCGGGCACGTCGTGTTGCCTTCAGCATCCTTCAGAACATGACTTGAATAGACTTTCTTGGTCTCACCATTATTCCTGCAGAACACGCAAACATTTGCGTTGCGATTCTTCTTGTTCTCGCGGTTTTTTCGGTTTCTCGCTACTGAATCAAGGTCAGTTCGCTTTAAGTTTGTTAGAGACCTGTTTGACAGCGTGCCGGGTGCTAGGGATGACCCAACAGCCTTGGAAGAAAAATGATTTTCCAGTTTCATTTCGAAGTCCGTTCCGATTCCACTAGATCCCGAACTGGAAATGGAATCACGGTCTGAACCAATGCTGTCTCCTCGGGATCGGTTGTACGTAAACTTGTAGAATTTCTCAAACTCGTTACCCTCTTCGTCGCAAAGTCCAGTGTTCTGAACCAAATGGCTTAAGCCGAAGTAGTCACGAAATAAATGGAACTCGGTGCAATCCGCTAAGCCAGATTTTAAAGCTTCAATGCTGTTGTCATTGAGTGCTCCATTGCTTCCGAAAATATCTCCGTTATAAAACACACTCAGCATTTCATCTCCCATATTTCCTCTTCAATCTTGCGCAGCAAATGTTTACGGGTTGCGATATTGTACCAGTATATTCTTCTCTAGTTCTGTTTGATATCTGCCTTTGACAGGCAAATGGTCCCTGTGACAGAAAGCTCTGGCTTTCTCGTGAGCTAGTGAGACTAAGACATCTACCAAAACTCCAAGAGCTGCTTTAAATGCGGGCTCCCTCGTTTAACGCACGTTGGGACCCAGTTATGGTCCCTTTTAAGCCTCGGCAGCTGGCGACAGCGCTTTTGCAAATGGCTTTGTCAGTCAATCAGGAGCGCGTGAATGGCTTTCAAAAAAGACGCGCAAAGCAAGTATAAAGAGCACCTAGACACATGTGGCACTATTGTTGCTTTTGAAATGGATTATCGAATTATCCAATCATAGGGCGTCTTGCTTGAGTGGTATGACCATCGGCAGCGTGTTTAGTGCGAGACAAAAAATTGTTTCCTAAAGCGAATGAAAAATCCTTACGTTTATTGGACAAAAGGATCTCGCTGTCAAACGAAAGCATGTTCTGAACGTTAATCGCATCTTTGAATGATTTAAAGTGCTATTAGGGAATTTGTAAGAGACAAAACAAGGGCATTGCACAGTGAAGTGACATTGAAAATAAATCGGTAAAAAATTACTCCTAGATTTAGTGGAGTACTGCAGGCTAGTTGTCCAATCTACCATGTATTCCAACGATATTATCAACGGCGGAGAAAAACCAGCACGCGATGAAAGCAAGCAAGGACAACATGATAAACGAGGCAGTGATGGAGCTGAGGCTTCTATGTTGTATATATATAACGAAAAAAACGAAACTACTTTGATCTAGATCATTTTAATTATTTTGATTAACCATACTGCTGTTCATTTGTTAAAGTCTACAGACCATATAAAATACAGAACCCACACTCAATTGTCTTTGGGGGCGATATCCTTTGAAGGCTAAGATTGGGAGAGTTTTTGGCGGTTTGAACTAAGGTAAATTTGGCACGATTTCATGCTGAGATCATATATATTTTTTTAAACTCTTTCCGGCCACAGAACACTTAGGCCACATTCGAAGTTTCGACCATGAGAAATAAAAAAGAAAAATCCAGGTGCCTTATATGCAAATAATCTCACCTAACAATCCACAATAGATGTCCACTGAAAGTTCTTTTTCAAATATATAGCTTAATTTAGAATTACTTAGAAAGCGAATAAATGTTCATAGCTGTATAACGAAGTGCTCGTGAACTCTATCGAGCACTGAATGTGAGATTGGCATGATTGACACCTGCATATGGAGATTTTAATTTCAAATCTAAGAATACGTTTTATCTAGTTCTACGAACAAAACATAGAAATGAAACTCAACCTGCAACTTTGGGCTAGACTGCGGGAAAAATATTATTCAAATGGTTTTTGGAAGGCTTTCAATCCTTAGGTCATCAGGATGTCTTGGGCCATTTATTATTCATATTTTCCCATTTTTCTCCTTCAGGATACTCGGATAATAATAAATATTCAGCACTACTTTTCTCATTTCCGTACTTATGGAAAAATACGACTAACGAACTAGGACAATTTCCAAACAATTCATCAGCCGTTGCCATCTAGAAGTGAACAACACATTGAATCCCCTTAACTCACAAACTGAACATGGATAACAAGCACTGAAAGATCTAATTGCCTCAATCGAAGAATATGAACATTATTGAAGTATATTTTTGCAAAAAGAAGTCCTTTAGAGGTTGTACTTTTTGGGATTTAATACCACTGAATGAAAACGCCTTTGAAACAATATAAATATCAGTATCTTGATTGAATAACACATTGGCGATTCAATATGGCAAAATATTCACTTGACTGAATCCTGACTGCAGGTTAAAATGATATTGGAAAAAACGAAGAAAAAAAAAAAAAAAAAAAAGAATCATAATATATGTACTTTTAAATTATAAAACAGCAAATCACTAAGTGTATTAGTCCTGTAGTTCTAGTTGGTAGTTTGAAACCCAGTTTAGAGATTCAAATATTTTGTACAAAGTTCGTTATCGCGGACCGAAAAAGGCTGCAACATTTTCTGTTTTGTGATCAGAATAAAACTTAGAAAGCGATCAAACAAAACGGTTTGAGGATAAAAGGTCAAGGCTTTCTGATACTAAAGATCTTTAGAAAATTCTGCATAATCTGGCGCTAAAACCCCCTATTTAGCGCCGAAAATGGTTTTCTTTCAAGATAACATGTATTTTCGGCGAATCATTACATTTATAATAAAATCTAATTTATCAAATTGTGACATTCTGAGTAGATTTTGAAACGCTTTCAATCCAAACTGCATGTTCAAGTCATTTTTGTTGTTTTTTGATGCTGAGACTATCTTATTGTTGTATTGCTTTTATTTTTCGCATCCGGTACACTTAAAATCCAAAATCCAAATGCTAAATTGGGTCTCGCAGATAATACTGATGAAGAATACTAAGAATGATTCTGGCGATTTTATCGACAAAATTTTCAGAGCTGAGCTTGAATCAATATGTTTAAATGGAAAAATAACTTAACGACCTCTTTTTTTTTTTTTTTTTTTCCAAATCCTTTCTTGGAAATTATCAAAGACCGGATAAACTTATCATGCTGGCTACCTCTATGAATACTAACACAGTGGGAGAAACTCTTGTAGATAAATTGTTCTCCAATTTCGTTTTGTTGTCAAACCGTCAGCTCTTTCAGGGCGCGTTTTCTTTAATAAACAAGGCAAGTAAAGTAGATAATAAATAAAGCACATGGTTAGTTATTGTGTGCTAGTTTTTAGTTGAGTCAATTTTAGTCGAAGAAAATGAAGGTCACGCTATGTCACGCCACAATGAGATAACAAACGAATCTCAAAGTCACGTATGATAAACATCTGTTTCAACAAGGTACCATCTTATCTGATAAGTAAAATCGGTGGAACCAATATGGATGGGGAAAGCTTAAGGTTATAGATCCTGGGTATTTTAAGGCTGGCGTTTAAGATAAACAGCGCTTGCAAACGTTGATGGTTTATCTCAAGTTCAAGTGACTTCGTCAGTTTTGAACTTTTAAGAAGATGAACAAAGGGAATTTTGTTTAATAAGCCGGTTCATGGCAGTATTGATCCAAATGAAGTTCAAGCAGAAGAAGATTAGCCTACCTATATCGAATCTATACCGTATTTTTATCTCCACATCTTCTCTTTTTGTTTGTTTGTTTGTTTCCTTTCCTCCTTCCTTCCTTTTAATTGAATCGTGAATTCAAAAACCGACTGCACTAAATATATACTGTTCAGAAAGAGGAAAATCTGTCAAACTGTATAGATGACAAAGAATTTTCTTTCTTTCTTTCTTCCTTGGCTTTCTTTCAATTGAATCTGAATTCAAAAACCAGCTGCACTAAATATAAACTACCCGAGGAAGAGGAAAATTTTTCAAACTGTATGGATAACAAAGGAAGACAACAAAACTGAACTGAATGTTTTAGATTAAAAAAGTATTAAAAGTCTTAATCACTTAAACTGAAAGAATTAAAGGTAAAAAAAAAAAAGAGTTTTAAAAGATATCTACAGCTAATTGATATTCATTCAAGTTATAGTGTTGTGGAGTAAACGACTACTTAAAGTAACTTGCCCTAAATATTGTAAGTCGCTTTGCTGTTCGTCCTTTGCTATGGTTTAGTTTATAAAGCCATTTTTGTTTCGGCTGCAATAAGCTACAAGAAAGCGGCAGAAATTTTCCGATTCGATAACAAATTGCTTCAAGTCATTAACTAGTTAGAAGAGTGGTCAAGTGGTCTGCACAATTAAACGGCATCAATGGTGCTTCAATGGTGACCGTAAACATAAAGCGTTAGGAAATTAAAATGCACTTTGCTCCCTGTGAAGTCACTATATCCTATCATTTATTAGATAATGCTTAGATTTTTTGGTACCAGGTTTAAGATATCGATTTCACAAAAGTATAAGCTTTTTTTGCAGGCTTTTAGTTATTAGCCTTTTCTTGTAGAAATTACTTCTGGAATATATCGTGGGGACGCCATAAATTTCGTGCAAAAAACTGAATTTTAGTCTAGTATCATTTAACTAATAGAAACTGAGGCTAAGACATCTTTAGTAATCTAATATGAAGAATACGTCGATTATTGCACTCAGAGCAAGAATCGAAATGCTGTCACCGAAATTCGAAAGGGAACCAGTAAGGGATCTGGGCAGGTTTGGTTAGGCTAGATGAATTCTCTTAAAGAAACTGAAATCCCTTAAAGAAATACAAGTAAGAACAAGCAAGAAAATTTCACTACTAGTAAGCATAGAAGCTGAAAATGAAGGAAGACAAAACATGGACCACAAATATATCTAGTGCGGCGGTAAATATCTTCCTTAAAGCTATCTATGAATATCAAACACCTCTTTATCTGTCCTTAGGGTTACTTATCAACCAAATCCGTACAGAATTTTATATTTAAAAATTCACATAGATTTAGTATTTTTTCCATATATTTGATAAATAAATGCTAAATGGGGATTAAACCTGTAATCATTCGACTATAGAAGACTGTTTAAATGACATCACTTATAAGTATTCTGATTGGATAGCGGTGTTTACTGAAAAATGTCAGCTGTGCAAAGACCGATATTATAGTGAGAAGAGACACGTATATCTTTCATTATAATTTTTTTTTTTAATAATATTAAATAATTAGTGAGTGTTCCTAGTTCTAGGAAACGTCCTGCAGTCGGACTGTATGGGTGCAAGTATAAAAGGGTTTTGCATTTAAAAATTTAAATAAATACCTCACAACTAATTAATTAAGAACATGCACAGGGTTATATTGGAATTATCTCTAAATGCGATTCATACGGTTTTATAAATTTTTTTTTTCTTCCCCCTCTGGCAGTGTTGTAAACAAACTTTATAAAGAGATGGATAGTCATTTATTATAATAGAAAGGAAGCTAAAAGACGAAAGAAAGAAAGCTAAATCGGAAGGATTTTTGAAAGAACCGTTTACTTATTAGGGGCTTTGGACGATTGAAACATATTTATCAAAGTTATAATACATTTTATTTTAGTTCATGCATGTAAAGTAAACGAATATTTGAAATAAAAAAACACACACCTTGAAATACGTTCCGATATACACCTATTTCAAAAATCGTTGTCGCAGCTGAACGCAACAGTCAACACTCCAAGACTGCAAAGGATTTCGGTA
>WUAP02128266.1:0-14440 GCA_015163945.2 Stichodactyla helianthus | reverse complement strand
GAAGAAGAAGAAGAAGAAGAAGAAGAAGAAGAAGAAGAAGAAGAAGAAGAAGAAGAAGAAGAAGATGATGATGATGAACTAGAAGAAGAAGAAGATGAAGAAGATGAAGAAGATGAAGAAGAGGAGGAGGAGGAGGAGGAGGAAAATGATGATGGAGGAGGAAAGATTATAGGGAAAATTTACCTCATTTGATAAAAATATTTCTCAAGAATTCGAAAAAAAGAAGTAAAGATCTTGACAATACAGTCTTAATAATTACAAAATCAGATTGGATTTGCTCGCTGGAAAATTAAACATTTTCGACCATAATCTGCTGCAATTCCTATTTTCCTGAGCCATGTCTTCACTTTATCTATTTAATTTTTCCCCCAGATGTTATTTAAGCAAACTAAACGAAAGATTCCTGTCACTTAGACAAATTTAAGGTGGGAAAGTTTTAACGTCTCAAGGCCGTTGGTGGAAATTATAGTTTAACTTGAAGTGAGAAAAGATTTTTCTCACATACTCTAAGAGTAGATTACAATTCCTCTGTTGATCCGATTAGTTAAATAAAATATCCAAATGTTACGAGCTCCATTCTTCTAACAATTAGCTTTGCGTGCACGAGAAGGTGAGAATGTTTCACACTAGACAAGGGTTTTTTAAGAACCAGTCGGAAATTTTAACGCAATCTTAAAAGGTAATTGCATGACAAAAAATGTACAAAATTTTATAGCTGTGAAAAACACTAGAATTTGGATTATCAGTTTCGAATTCAAACTTGTTTGTATGAGTTTTATACAGTTATAAGTGTTTTCTGTTCTGATGATTTCGTAAAGTTATATCTTAGTCAACTGTTCAACTAAAGACTTCATGATTTAGAAACACATATTTCCTTATTTTAAACTCCAACTCTCTAAATTACTTGAAGTTTTTAAACATATCAAAGCTGATCTCGATTATGTTGCGCGGTGAATAGAACTTTTAATTCGATCTGTGACCGGTTAGCCGTGCCTTGACTTAGACCAGCCCTTATAGGTAGTTTCATGGTTTGATAAATTGATGATGGCCAAGGTTTGATTAATGATAAACCGTTTGCTCTGTTTTAGGACATTTCTAGGGAAAATGAAGTCATACAAGAACCTTTTGCATGATCGAACTAGAATAAGCGTTGGGTTGGGACGGTCTGAAGACAAAAACCATGTTCTCGAACCCTAACAAAGCAGCATAAGAAGATAGGGTTTTTCTAATCAACTGACCAAACCCACAAGGCACTGAGGATCACCTTTAAAACATATTCTCTTCTCAAAGGTGTTAGGAAAATTTTAAATAACTTGATATGTTAATATGTTTGATTACACAGATACCTAGACGATAATGGCCGATTACTATCTAGAATAGCATAGTACCCAAGCAAGCGTAAGAAGGAACCCGAACAAGAAGAGCTAGATCTTTAGAATTGATTTATTTTGATTTGTGTTCAAAACGAAATCACTTTAGAATAAACATATTTAAACGACAGAATGAACAGTTTTCCACAAATGTAACGCAAAAAGTATTGGCCAGGAACTTGTTCAAGAAGACAGGAAACGGATACATTTTTATTCTTGTACATTAATTATTTAATGTTGTGTGAGGTTGAGACAGAAGCCTAAAGGACCATGTAGTTGAAGGACTGAGAAGTTTACAATGTGTTTGTGGTAGGTGAAAATGGGCGGGACATGTCTTCGTGCCATTAATCTCTGAACTTGTCTAACAATTAGAGGCTTACTTTCAGTACAGAAATATCAAACATTTTGAATAATAAAAATAAAAAAGACGAAAATATCTGGCTTTTAAGTTCCAAGCAAAGAAAAAAATTCTAAACTTTGAATGCCTGCCAGAGATCTTTGTGCGAAGAAAAGAATTTTGAACAGCAACGTGTAAAGAAGATGAAGTAGATTAGTTGATGAATCTTCACTTAGAACCTTAATTTTATCTAGACTAGGATTTTAGAATACCTTTTACTGGAATTACAAGACCGGCACAAAGTGAGGCTAAATTATAACGAGTACCTCCAAGAATTTGAGCAAAGGTTTAGTTTTTAGTACAAAGTTTTCCCGAATTCTGAAACACAAAGTAAAAATGTACAAAAAGAATCGGACGAAATGCGGACTTTTTTAAAGAGTTCTCACAAAAGACTAAGAAAACAAATTACAGCAGAGTTTTTTGAAAGAATTGAGAGACGGATATCTTGATCCTAATTTTACCAGCCAAAAAGTACATCAGTGAGGGAAAGTACAAACGAGAAATCGCTTGCAAAAAAGTATTCATTTAAGCGTCTCCACAGATTAAACATTTGATGGTTGCTATTCATGTTTCATGATATATTCCGCAAGGAAAACCGCAACCTTAGGTATTCAAAGAAACGTTTTGAAAAAATAGGCAAGAAAAAACAACAATTCAAGTTGCCCAGAAATCAGTAGAACATCTTTGACTGAGTCACCTATAGTTTTGCTTAGTTCACAAACTGAAGCGGAGGTCTTTTAACGTGAGCTTTTCTTTTCAGTTTTTTGCATTGGGATACAGAACTTTACTGTTTTCTGTGTACGTTTTTGAGTTAAGTTCTAACTTGCTCTGAATCTTACAATTCATCATGGCGCGTTCCTGGCATTTACGCTTATTTATGAACGCCTTACGAGTTCAGAAACTAGTGGTTTTCCGGTCCACCATTTTGAAGCCTTGGAAAAGATCCTTCCGAAACGATAGATATGACTAGATGGTATCTTGGCACTGTTTCTTTAGATTGGGATGTAATATAGCCGGGGGGGAAATAAGACCAAAAAAGTGTTGCCTTTCAAGTTGAAAACGTAACACTGGGGTGAATTGAAAGCATCCACGAGAAAGCCCCGTTTACATCATCAGAAAAATGATTTTAAAATAAAAACCTTGAACAAAATACTTACGTGGCCAGACTGATCGTTGACATTGTTTGTTAGCTTCAGTTTCTGGAAGGACACAACTTGTCTCATCCATTGGGCGCCAGTTCCAGGGGAATCAGGATGGATAAACAGTCGAGATGGGATCAAGTTTTCTGCCTTGCCTGTTATTGCCCATTCGGTATTGTGGTACTTGTAGCGATTCTCATCTGCTGGGATCAAATCCAGTGCAATGATGTACTCTTCTTTAGGATTTAAACCCACGATGTTGGTCCGAATAACTGGAAACATTCGACTAGAAGGGAAATATAATACCATATTTTATTGCACAAATATGCGGCGAAGATTACTATCGTTAGTTGCCTAATTACTTAAGCTATAGGATTAAGGATCATTATATTCGTCCTCGAATGTTAGTAGAACTCCTTTATCAGGCTGTACCTAACTCTAAAACCTGATGCCAATTTAACCAAATTCCTGGACGGTGAAAACACTTTCCTCAGTTCAACAGGAACAGCACAACTTTTCGCTCAAAGTGACGAGTCTAATGATGCAATTTGGCAGGAATTTCTCTCTGCTTTGTAGAACCAAAAACCGTTGACATCCTCTCAGTGGGAGATCCAAAAACCATCGATTCTTTGCCCGATTACAACTAAAAAACACAGGCATTGACAAACAGCACGCATTACAAAGAACTGCAAATCCGCCTTTGATGTTGCTTTTCAGTTCATAAGAAAATATTTGGAATTTTTTGTTTATTTTAGCAAACTTTCATATGATCATGACTTCTCTATGAAGTGTGATTTCCCTTTTTCATGAGGTTCTTTTTCAGTCGAGATCGTTTAAGTTTAGATTTCAACAGAGATCTGCAATAAAGTACCTAAAGAAGTGCAGTCATTTGGATTATCACGAGAATTCGTAAAATAATCCAAAAATAAGTTTTTGTACGGACTGAAATTTGGTCACCATGTTTGCATCACAAGAAGATGAAGTTGCACGAACGCTTCATAAATTTCAACTAGCTTCCTGGATTTTTCTGCCAGAAAGGAAGCCACAAAATGGTCCCAAAATATCATCAAAATCTGGTGGAATCTCGAGGAGTGTTATTCACTGTTTATTGAAATTAAAATTGTTGTTCTCAAGAACAATCAAAGCTGTCAGAAATGACAAGAAATCGTAAAGTAATGGTTGTCGAATCCATTACGATGTTGAGACCAGCTTGTTTTGATAGACAACATTGGAAGCTCGTACGAGTGGTCAAAAGGCTTACACATCTTACCGTCCATTTTTTGTGATAATCATTTCTGTTCCTATTGCGTGGAATTTCTCCCACAGTTCCAGATTTTCCAGCTCGATCTTGAGAGGTTCGGACACGAGCTGGCCATGGGGTAACGGCGACGAGTACCCAGCGGTGATAGGGAAGTTTTGAGCTGTTGAAGATGTTGTCGTTGTTGTTGTATTTCCATGCATCCCTTCACAGAAGGCAGCCTGCTTGGAATAAGGATTGATTGAATCGATTCTTCTATCTGAGTAGAGAGAGAATATATCTGGAACACAAATTAAAGAAGACTTTTGTAACGAACTTACCCTTAAATACCATAAGGTACCGGAACTACGCATAAATATCAAGCAGAGGTCTTAGAGTAAGAATAACAGTAACTGACGTGGATTATCTTTAGGAAAATTATCTCTGACTTGATTAAATATCATGAGAAAGATTTAAGGAAAGAATGAAGATCTTCCTACCAAAATCTAGGTCATGGGGCATCGGATTTTGAGGTGTTTGTACCATCGCTGAACCACAGTACTGAAGATCAGCACGTGCCAAGTTTGCTTCCGGTAAATGCAGAGAAGCCATAGGACTCGGAGAAAAATTTGTCGATATTTTTTGGGCTTGGACAGAAACGCGTGAAATCCTGCTGATGTTGTGATAGACTGTGAAAATTCACTCTTTCGATCACTTGTGGCACGAATACGAAACGCGCTTCGACTCGGAACTTCACGGCAGGGCTCGTAACTGCCTGGACTAGTGGTTGTATGTGGAATAAACCACAATACAATACATGTTCAAACTGTCGTTTTACGCTGTCAATCAATCAATCACTTATCCTGTTATTTATGAAACAACGAGACTGCTAGTCTATTCTGAGTGGCTACTCATAAATCACTAAGGGCTTCTACTCATTCATAGTAATCGCCGAACTAGCCCTTTGATTGGTCGAGCTCTTGTCATGTTGAAATTCAATATCACAGGAAGCCATTCTCCTGCTTGACATTCCTTGTTCATTTCCTGTAAAGTTTTAAATGAGTATTGTGTGGAACAAATAACGTACCGTGTCCCAAAGGCGGGCACTTAACAACGTGGCACAAAGAAAATTAGCTGAGTAATAATTACCCGAATATCTTGAATCAAAAAGAGAATAATTAAAAGGGATCTAGAATGTCAAAAGACTTATGATTTGAGTGGATCTCGCAAGCCAATACTCGCTCACATTTAGGCACATTGATTCAAATTACGTCCGGTCCTGTTGCAAGCATTGATATGTTTACGCTTGTTTACGCTTCATATTGCGTTTGAGTGATATACTATACGAGATGGACGCCTGTTTACATAATTAAAAATCTTGGTACAAAGTCTTAAACTGGTATTTTGATAAATTCTGCTTGACATTAATATTTAACTTCGTAAAGTAAAGAACCGATAATTGTTTACAAATAAACGTCTAACAAACATAGTGTTAGCGCTGGTGTTCGCACGGTTTTGCCAATGATAACTAGTCTGTGTATCGAAAGAATAAAGAGAAAAATAACATTAAGCCCTTGGCGGGAATCGAACCCCACATCTTCGGTTTACTAGTCCGATGTGTTAACCACTACACTACAAGGACCAACCACGCTGGAAACGCAGCCGGACAATGTAATGTATGTGGCAACTGTAGGGGATCCCAGGGCGTTATTTTTCTCTATGGGTAAGCTGAACACCGTAAATTTGGGGTACGCATTTATATATTAGAAATGAAAGTAAAGTGTATGTGTTCGGTGTGTATATATAGATATAGAAAGAATAAAGAGAAAAATAACATTGAGCCCTTGGCGGGAATCGACCACATCTTCGGATATCTTTATGTATCGATCCTTTTTATTCATTAGAATTTTGAACCATAAAAGTTTTAGTTTTATTGTTAGAAAACTTAGAGTTCGAATAAACAGTCATTTTTCTTTCTCAAAAGTAGTTTAAATTTATGTTACAGAGGCGATAATTTACGAAACTGACATTGCAAGTTTGCTCAAAAAAACCATTCGTTCAAAAACTGAACTATTTATTCCTATCGTTTGTTGGAAAATGTAAAATGCTTTTATGAGTAAGAAAAACGATGCCTAGTTATGCTATTGATAAAACACCAACTAATTACAATCTATTTTTCGCTTGATTTTCAAAGAATATAATAATTACAATAAAGATTTGTGGTTCCCGCCTCCTTAAAGCACTTGAACCCAAAAAGAGAGGAATTTTGACGCGGCTTACGAAAACTGAGTGAGACTTTTCTTTTTTACTGTAACGAAACTGTGACAGTAGCCGTTTTCAAACAACAGCGTAAAAAACTAAGTTTTGATGCTAAAAATATCTTAGAAGAAGCAAAATAAAGATGCCTCTATACTGTTCGATCCGCGGATAAATCACCCCTTATAATGAAACAACTGAACGCAATTATTCGTTATTTCGAAGAAAATTAAAGGAATCCAATCGAAGGTGAAATCTTCTGATCGTATAGAAAAAGCTGTACGGTTACTGATCGTTTTTAGCTTAAAATTATCAAAGCACTGTCTGGATAATTTATTCAAAATGGTTTCAAAACGTAAAAGTGTTTTATAAACTTATAAAAAGATTATCGGTAATTTGCGAGTTTCAGATGTGTATCTTATAGTTTACTTGCAATTTGAAACCGGCTTATCTTAATTTCGACCAGTTTGGCAAACTCGTAGTGAAGAAACTCTTATTTACAACTCTTGACATCAGTTCTGTGGATGTTCAGTCACGGCTCATCACGTAAAAGTTAGCTCTGTACGATATTATGATACGTACGATAGCTAAGTTCAGCGTCACTAATTTTTAAACTGCCACAGAACTAGATAGCTATAATAAGGTGGAGCTTAAGTCTTGAAAATAAATTAAATTAAACATTAAAAAAACGAGGTCAATTATATCTGCATTTGATGGTTTTTTTTTTCTTACTAATTCGCCTAACCTAGACAACACGTCAGTAAACCACGGTTACCATAGCGTCTTGTAGCTGTTGACGAAGGTGTTGCTTTTTATTATTTATATTTAACACGCACGAGCTACACAATCACTACAGAAATCTTAACAATCGATAACACGTTAAAAGAATAAAAACTCGTTATCAAATGTTTTTCATTTAAAATTTTAGTGAAATATATTTAGACATCTTTTATGTTGTTGCTTCGAGAAGAGCGATTTGTAACACCGTGTGACTCTTAAATAATTTTTGAGTTTGTAATGTTAAACAGGGATTTAGTCCACATTTTCGAATTATATTATGACCATTAATTAAAGAATTCCTTTTGTTTACTATCTTTTTTCTCTTTGATTTATTTATGTCTGCGAACGTAGATAACAAAGGCACCTCAAACAAAGCAGTCGTACAGATGCCGGTGTCAGACAGAAGCATTTTCATCTGAGGGACTTTGATGATTTTCTTTGAGGGTTGTACGCCAAATTCCAAAAGAAGACAAGCTTCTGATTGGTACCATTCTGCTATCAGCTGCCTCAGATTCGTAAAGCCTTAGAAAATCTCCCACCGATCTGGAATCTTCTTTTTTTTTGCACTGATGACAAACTATAGCAGTTTATTTTTCTCGTTTTTTCATATCTTATTTGACTTTATTTCATTTCAGTAGCATAGCTGACGTTAATACACTTCTTAGCGATGTCCAAGGACATCAATTCATTCAGTTTTAGCGGGGAGCTTTAGTTTCTTTAGTTTTCATTTGTTTTTTTCTCTTCTCTTCTCTTTTCCAGACTCAATTCAGTTACATTTGGCTGACAAGAGTTAGAGGAAGAAAAAAATAGAATGTTCTTACAGCGCTTTTCATAATTCTGCGACCTACCGACTCCAGACGTCTGGGACCGACGTCGGGCGTTTTAGCTTCCGTCAATCAAAATAATTACTAACTCAGACTGTTGAAACTAATC
Source organism: Stichodactyla helianthus (assembly GCA_015163945.2). Lineage (NCBI taxonomy): Eukaryota > Metazoa > Cnidaria > Anthozoa > Actiniaria > Stichodactylidae > Stichodactyla > Stichodactyla helianthus. Next base: position 6,328 of record WUAP02128266.1, on the reverse strand, counting down.
GGCTACACAAATGTTCACCTAATTTTTTTCTCAACATCCCGAGTTTCACATTACAAATCTTTTGTTCAGGAATACAAGACTGTTACAATACTTTTAATTAAATTATAAACAATATTGTTAGTTCACCATCTGAAGATTTTTCCGAAAATGCCACTCCGTAGCAACACAGCAGAAGTCGGTCCATCAGAGCTACAAACCGTGTGAGCAAAATGTAAAGCCCTTGTGAGCTAACCCGCCTACTGCCACTTCACAAAATACGACTAATAAATCTGTTTATTTACCACTATTTTCACTGCTACGCGCGATCGGGACAACAGTCGCAACGGGGAATTTGGGCAATACACTGCCGTCAATCAAACAAATTGGTCGGTACCTTTATATACTTTGGAGCTGTGTTGGGAACAGACAATGCCGGCGACAAAGCCAAACTTGTTAATGCCACGAGGCTGCGCTGTCCATGTAAACAAAATGATAACAAATGTAACCAACATTTAAATAACTTGTCTAAGTAGTACAAGAACTAATGGTGTGCTGGTCTGATTTGGTGTGATAGCAACTGCACTAACATACGGAGCCCGATTAGTGCCATGCAAATTTCGTGATAGATTTTCCTTTTCTCGACTTTTTTCTCGATTTTTTTCTCGATTTTTTTCTCGACTTTTCTCGACTTTTTTCTCGACTTTTGTGACCGCTGAACGATAGTAAAGCAGGCTCTGTTTTTACTGAAAACAAGCATGGCCGACTTCCGTCTTGTGTTGATTTTATTTTGGTTTTTAAGCTTATTTCCAAATGTGTTATCAGTTTTACCACCTTATCCTCTTGCTTTACAGCAAGGAATATAACCTTAAGCTTTATAAACATTCCGCATAGTTTCGAACGTATGGATTATGTCTTACAAGAACTTGAATGTGTTGAGTGAAGGCAGATATGTGATAATAAACAGAAAAGCTTCAATAAATGTTAGATAAAAGAAGAAGATTGACTTATAAAAAAAGAATTAATACTAAATTTACCTTATCGAAAAAGCCCTCCATGCCCCCCATTTTGCCTGTCTTGTTCAGCGGTCACAAAAGTCGAGAAAAAAGTCGGGAAAAGGAAAATCAGTCACGAAATTTGCATGGCACTAATCGGGCTCTGTACTAACATTACACATCGGTACGCAAAACCTCAAACTTTATGCTTAGTTCAAAAACCTTTAACACAGGCGTTTTCAAGATCACTTAGGCCCGGTTCAGACGTCGAACTTTCGCTTCGTCGAATCTAATTGACCGTTAAGGAAAACGGCTAAGAAAACGCCGAGAACTACTATATAAGACATATATCAGCTCTATTACTTAGCACCAGGTGACAGCATGGGTAAAGTTTGGTATACATAATTCTACTAGTTTCAAAGAAAAACGGCAATTAGATTCGACGCGACAAAAGTTCGACGTCTGAACTGGGCCTTAATTCTTTGAAAACTAAAGCTCTTGTTGTGTTTATAATTATGCTTGTTGTTATTATTATTTTTTTTATTTTAAAGCTTTTTCATTAAGAACTAAATGCTTTTAGTCCCCTGAGTCATACGTTTTGGAAAACCTTCAAGTTTATAGCCGGCAAAAACCAAGCACACTTTCCATTGTCTCTTGTTGGTAAAACCCAATGTAAAGAAATTAAAGCTATGATTTATTCTAGTCAGCCTGTTTTGAATCAATGTTATTGTAGTCTGCGATTTTACGGATCTTTGATCTTCTGACAATAAAAAGTCATTTAACTTTTTGGGGCACAATAGATGAAGAAAGAGGTTTATAACTAAACAATATATAATATTAACAACAACAACAACAACAACAACAATAATGATAATAATAAATAATATTTCTATTTACGTATTTCTCAATAATAACAACATCTGTCTGGCCAGTATCGATGAATTACAACTGTTGATTTAACAGCATGGTATTATCCTGTGAGTGCGGTATACTATCTTTTATTAGCAAGCGCTTCTTTACCTCGAGTTTTGGAAACTTTTGGGTTTTTTTGTTAGTGACATTAGGAAAAGGGCCAGTTTCAAGACTCACTTGCGATGCCTCCTCTCTTTCCTTCCTATTTTCCTTCCTTCCTTCTTTCTTTCTTTCCTTTTTTCTTTCTTTAATCTTTCTAGCTTTCCCTTCTTCTCTCTTTCTTTATCTATTTCTCCCTCTCCTCTCTTTTTTTCTCTATTAGATTTTCCTTCTTTTCTATAGTTCAGTTTCTGTCTTTTTATGATCAAGGGTCGTACTTGGCCTCCAGACATAATTTCCTTTTGATGTCCAAAGGAATAACAATGACGAACCCCATTGAACCACCTTAATAAGACCACTCCAGACGTCTGGGATTTTGGCTTCCGTCAATCAAAATTATCACTAACTCAACGCTCAACGTCTGGGTCGCGTAATTTTGAGTAACTCCATATGTGTTTGAGTTAGTCCTATGCAAGATCTTGGTGGGGAAAGAGAACCACAGGGTTCCCGTTTTAACTCTACTATTGTAACTTTATATGGCATTTAAAGGTATTATTAAAGGCAATGTCTTTTAAGAAACACCGGCTTCACATTGGTGATTTATTCTATTTTAGCTCGCAAAATGTGCCACAATGGCCTATAAAATTATTAATATAAATTCAAACCGCGTTGATGCCATTTTATGATTTATCGAATTCTTTATTAACAGTCGTTGTTAGCGAACATCATTAAAATGATGCGAAATATCTACCACGTGATCAATAACTGAAAGTTAAAAGCTGTATTAGAACTTTTCCAAATTAGGCAACGGGAAACAATAATGACTTCAAGTCGAGGCTAGAGCAGACAAAGCACAGCACATGTTTACATCTATGTACTCTAACTTCAACTTGGAACCCTTTTTCTAAAGTCATCAAAGCAAATTTGGGAAATGATTATGGGACGGGAAAAATAGATAAAGGAGTAAATGAGACAAAATGGTGAATAATAATTTGAATTTTTAATGGTTGGACAAGATAACACAAAAACCAAGTAAGAATGGCTGATTATGAAATAAGCTAATAGCTTTGGCATTCATTTACAAATAGTTGTATAAGTGTTAATATATAGACAAAAGATCGTTTTTTATATAACAAATTTACCCAAAAAAGAAAACATCGTAAAAAGAAGGATTCCTTGATCCTTTTTAACTTTAATATTTCGATAAATAAACTAATTTATTTCTCTCTAAACAAACGTAAATTTTTCTTTTTACACGTTTTAATTTAGTTTTGAGACATCCCATGCACTCGTAGCCTCCGACGCAGACGTTCTTAGTGTCGTCACGCAACGCGGGAAGCGTTGCGTGACGACACTAAGAAGGCACTCGCCGGACTTTCGCAACTTTTTAATATACGGGAACAGAAAGTCTCAAAGATGGCCTTATATCGGCCAAGAAGTACAAGTGGTATTTTGATTGCTTAAATAAATACACTGGTTGCAATCATTTTAAAGGACCCGTGACATAAGAATGCTTGACAAATAGCCCCGCACGTCACGTGCTCGTCACACAACTTTTTCCACTATCTATACCCAAACCAGGGTTAAACTTAATTATCGAAAAACGACTGCCATGAATTCTAAAGAGCACAGTTAACTTAGTTTACTTAATTTAATTATATTTAGCTTAATCATGAACTATAAGAAAAAGTAGCAATGGAATTTAAAAAAACCTAAGATACAGAAATGGGTGCTCTCTAGCTGGTCGAATGTGCACACTTCCATCATATCCTTTTTAATAAATCAAGTTCCTAAAACGACAAAACGACTTTAGGATACAATTTTTTATTTGTACAGCACTCGAAAAGTCAGAGAAATGCTCTCAACTCCTATCCTGTTATATCAGAGCAGTCGCTTCATATTTCTCGTATTTCTTTCAGTCAATTTTAACTTAGACAACGTTAACCGTTGCTAAAGCAATGGTTTGTATATACAGAAGTTCATGAAGTATGATACCTATTAACTTGTGGATAAGAATTGTAATCCACTTCTCAATGATAATGACTAGCCTATAGCGCTACTTTCGAATGTAATTTCAATTTATATATGCATATATATATATATATATGTATTTATATATCGTTTTGGATGTTGTAGTTAATAAATATTTGTTTCAACGGGTTTCTAATAAAGTCTTTCTTGCCTCACCAGGAGTGAAAGGAACACTTCAAAAGAAACCAACCTCGTTGGACCAAAGATGATTGCACAGCAAGAGGATTTCAAAGTTTTGAGTCATCTTTAATTTCTTATTGGTGAGGCCCTCGGTGATCTGTTGCCTGCATATCCATATTATGTAGTTCCGAACTTGTATGCATTTCCGCAGGTTGTAGATTAGCAACCATGCTTGGCGTTGATATACCTGTAGGAAAACTGTAGCCTTGACCCCCACTGAAGGCTGGGTATCCAGCCTGACTACTCTGATAACCACTAAAGACTGCCTGAGGGATGGTGCATGCTGGGTAAACATGGCCATGTCCACGCGCATGCGTAGGGATGAAGCCCGAGGGAACGCTGTTCAGTGAGTATGGCGGTCTGGAGTAAGGATTGAATCGCATATCCATGTGAAAAGATCTTGGTGTTGGAGCTTTGAGGTGGGGAGGTATCGCAAGTGAACCGGGTAGATTTCCAGAATCGTTACTTTCATTAGATAAGTGGATTGGCTTTGTATCATCTGGTAGATGAACGGTTTGTGTCTGGTTGTACTCGCTGTATTGGGATTCGTCGTTTGATTGGTGGAGCACAGGCTTGAGATCTACTGGCGACGGTACTATTACACCACAGGAAGAACTCTTGAGTGATAGCATGGACTTGTTTTCACTGGCTGAACTAGACGCCATAGAAGATGAAATATTTCCATCTAAAACAAACGAACAAATAAAGTATTAAAAATGACGGAATAAAAACAATTAATAATATTATAGGTTAAAAATGTTCTTAAAAAAAAACACACACACAACAACAAGACAAACAAACAAACAAAGTGGTGTCCGTGTTTAGAACAAGTATGAAAATATATTCCAAAATGGCTGCCACAAGAAACTGTAACAAATTACATCTAACATGGCCACCACTTTTAATCCGGAATAAAATGATTACAAACTACCTATGGTTATATTATCCAACATGGCTGCCACTTTTATTCTATAATTTAGTATAGTAGAAATGATTACAAACCACCTATGGTAACATCCAACATGGCTGCCACTTTTATTCTCTTATTCAGTATTAGTAATGATTGCAAACCACCTATGGTAACATTATCCAACATGGCTGCCACTTATTCTCCTATTCAGTATTAGGAAACACCCGTAATGCGAACATTATTTGACTACTTGGTTTTTACACTCTACGGAAAAAGATTCGTGTACACATATACTAACGGAAATCCATCAAAACAAATATCGGAATAAGAGCAGATAAGCAGTATATCATTCATTTATAGATATTTATTAATTTTTAATTTCTTATTGGGTGTAAAGGACCAGTTTTCCCGCCTTAACCGAGCCAACTAAGCTTAGTGGAATATCCTTACACAACATCTTTAAACATTTTTTTGTACAAGCCAAACAAAAGATAAAAAGACCAAGCGGATTACTTTCGTAAGAAGTTCCAATTGTATTAAACAAAATGTAGGAAAGTCTGGTTAATAAGGGAGCAGGTAGTTCTTAACACCTTTAAATATATACCCTTTTATAAATACATACATCCGAGTAGAAAAAATGGCTTTTAGTTTTCAATTTAAACTATCCATTTATACACTTGCTTGTGTATGATGTACGTGGGTCTATTTTAATCTTAAGTGCTCCTCCACTTAACAACTCCAACTTTAAGCTGTTTGAACAGCTGCCTTCGTTAGCAAAGCAGCTAGTTTCTTTATTGCATACTACAATAGTACTAATTTGCACTTTATTTCTTATAAGAACGCTTTAAAACGCTAAGTGTCTTAATGATGAAAAGGATCGATTCGTAACCGTGGGAAAGTAACAACCACATGAAGTGAAGAAAAACAAACAACCCAATAGAGATTATTATAATTTCTTAGTGTTAGGCTTATAAATAAACATTTGGAACAATCCGAAAACGTTTTCTGACGCTTACTCAGGAAATTGATATACATGTACATAAAACATTTTGACAGGGTCATTACTCAGAGAAGAGGACGCTGGACTGAATGACAAAAATACGTGTGCCAAAAATAGTATTTCGTAAAAACAAAAGTGCAATTAAGAAAAAGGTCTTCACTTTTAATCGGATTTAAGTAGATCGAGCTCTGACAAGGCCATTCGATTGTGATGAACTCACAAGGG
>WUAP02128255.1:1446-14442 GCA_015163945.2 Stichodactyla helianthus | reverse complement strand
GAGGGGGGGGGGGGTGGGGGGGGGGGAGAGGGGCGGTGGGTGGAGAGAAGTGGGAGAACTGGGAGAACCTGGAGAAAATGTGATTTTCAACGAAACATGGGACAATTCAATCAAGTGAAGATACCTCTGTCAGAGTGTTGTGTTTGATGTAGAATTTTCCACCTTTTGTTATGACATCTGTCTTTGTCTTCCTCTCTGCAGTTGAACTGAAGAAAAAAAAAATAATATTAAAGTTTGACAACTGTTTCCAATTTTCTCTGTTTACAGGGCCTCAGGTGGTGGGGATGATCCCCTGAAGGAAGTTTTCATTAGCTGTAGGAATATCTGGGACAATCAGGTAAAAATCAAAATTTCCAACTGCCTCTAGAATTTCCCAACATATGAAAGCCAGGCTTTAATGCCCAAATATGAACATCCATAGACTATATCACTAGTCTGCAGCAGTGCATTCTGGGATTGTCATCTCAGTTAAATAACACTGAACAAAAGAACTGAGTTAACAATTATTATACAAGGATTTATAGAATTGATATTCTCTGAGTGATCAGCTACAGACCAGGATGGTTATTTTTGGGAATTCTCACAACTATTGCTAGTTGACCTGTGGAATCTCATAGCTAGGCTTCCTAAGTTGGGAGCTGTTTTGGTATAAAAGCTACCTTCCAAAAAATACTGTTTGGGTTATGTCCCAATAGCATCAGTTAAAAATGATGTGAAATAATGATAGTAGTTCAGAAGTTCCAGAAATTTTCATAGTGCAGCTTCAATAAAGTGTCAAACCCAGGCAGCTTTAATAAAATCTTTGGAAAGGTATGCCCCTGCTTTGTTGGTCCAAAACAGTACACTGGTGGAGATTCACAACTGTCATAGACAGCAATGCTTTGCCATGGCAGACTAGTGATATCACTATAGTCTGTGTACATAGATAGACTATTCAAACAGAACCATTAATCCCAGTGAAGTACCTGGTAACAGAGCAGCACACATTTCCTTTCCTGTCAGTATCCACAATCATTCTGTTCTTTGAAAGCTGTTCCTGGATTAGTATAACCTTTTCTGTACCATTCACAATAAAGTATCCTCCTGCAGTCAAGAAATAAAGACACTATATTACAATACTGTAATTGTATTCCGGCTCATTTTATATGTCATTGAACATTTTTAATGTAAAATTGGTTGACTGCCTCCAAAACTAAGTTTACAGTATCTGACTGTGTCCAAATTAAACATCAATTTCATTGAGCCTTGAAACAACCAGGGCATTGCAGGGAATAGTGTGTTGGGTTTTGCAGAAAGAGGAAAACAGGAAGAAGACCCAACAAGAACTCTACTCACATGAAATGCTGAGCCCAGAAATCAAACCCGAGACCCCAGAGGTGAGAAGCAAGTGCTCTACTACTACGCCACCATTGATCCCCTAATTCTAGAAAATTACTTGACATGTTGCTCTTGTGTGATTGAGAACAGCAGTAAAGCAAGTCTAGAGTAGTAAAGTTGGAATTAATCACACTTTTAAATTTTCAAATGAATTACATGGCTACACTGCACCTGGATCAATTGGACATTCATTCAGTGAGGCCAGCTCAGCAGGACTTTTCCCAGTCAAGACACAATTAGAACTTCGTAACATGATCGGCATCCTGACAAAAGAGAATATAAAGATCAATGCCTACTCCATTTGAGTGGGATTTAGAGTAGATATGGTCAATTACTACATCCATAAGATCATTTTAGCATATGTTTAACAAATGGATAGTTTTAGTTTCTTCATTATGCATGTAGGCACATCCTGCTTTCTCCCGATACTAACCTGCCTATTGGTAGGCTATTCCTTACAACTCTCTGCAACAGAATATGAAACAAAGTTTTTGTGACTCAATGTCTGTAGTTCCAGAAAATATCTGTACCCATTACATGTATAATGTTAGGGATTGGTCATTATCTAAGGACTGGGGGTGAGTTGGGGTGGGCAGAGGATTTAGGGGGTTCACAGCAAGCATATGAGTAGGATTTAGCAAAACACCATCAGGCAGTCAAGAGGGATCACATAAATTTGGCAGTAAATATGTTCCAAAATGAGTTGGGATCACTTAAGTTTAATAGTATCTCAGGGGGGATTGGATAATTTTCATGTTGTAACATCAAAAAATCCTCAACCCCCTAGGCAATAAATAACTACCAGTCCCTAAATGTACCTCACAAAGTGGTGATATCCTATTGTTGTTACCCCTTGATCTTCTCATAGAGCAGATTTTGCATGACTATGAAAAAGTCGCAGCACTAACAAATGCAGACACAGTCAAGGCACAGCAAGGAACTTCAAATTCTAGAAAACATCACAGTTGCAGCAAGGCATGCTTATGGTACTGACTGTGCTGCAATGTTTTCACAGTCATACGAAATCTGCTCTAAAAATGCCCATTTCATGCAAGGCTGTATACTCCTCTCAACTGACATCTTGGCCATAATGGCGGTAGAGAATGCTTACACCCCCCCACCACTCAAAATTATTTCCAATAACCCTCCCCCCTCTCCCCACAAACATCCAATACTAACCTGCTGTCCTCTGGTGTATTCGATATCCACAGTTATTGGGGCTGAGTAGGTCATATCTCTTAAACGACACTAGAAAGGTTTGAATTTATGAAAACCATCCATATGATTAGAATTTATGTGAAGGTATAAAATGATTTTCAAGAAACATTTGTATACAGTACACACCAAAGATAAACAAATTACTGTAAGTACTTACCTCATGAGGAGATATAGGCTTTGTGATGTTAAAGGATTCTTCAACATCAGGGGTACCAACGTATATATTGAGAAATCTGTTAAAAAGAGAGAAATTGTGCCATAAAAAAATGGAAGTCCTGTTGAATTCACATCAACCTTATACAGATTGAACTGATGGCATCTCCTCTAGGGCTCAAAATAGGGAAAAAAAGGCCACAGTTTTATTATATATTTTTTGGGAGAATAACTGTACAGTGAAGAAAAATTTCCTCAGTCATTTTATTTTCTATTTGACAGTTCAAAATTGTTTTTGCCTGCCTGTAGTGAAATCTGACTATTGGAAGGCGGCTATTTTCTGCTCATCATGTAAAAATGCTTGTATACGGTTCCATGATGCTCATGTCAGAGCTATCTGTATTTTTTACAGTCATATTATCACAGTTTTAAACTTACTTTAAATACCATACAGAGTCTGCATCAGTGGTGATTTTCTCATTAGCTTTAATAATCTTCTTGATCTACACATGTGGTTATAATTAAAAGAATATTTAATTTGCTGATACTGATACTGGTACTGGTTACTGGTACTAGTACTTTACAGTTTTGAAATTATTTAAATAAATTATAGAGCCATTAGCATGTAGTGAAATTGATGCTTAGTGAAATGACTGTAATTCAGCCATTCATACCCATGATCCCTGCCATAATAATATTCAAAGTGTGTAGAGCATTTGGTAAACTTAAAGAGGTTTTATACTTTTATTTTCTTTTGGAATCTTCTAGCTTGGGGTGGTGAAACATACATCACCTCAATTAAAGATGTATCTCTTGGATACTTTTTTGAGCTTAAAACATGCATAGTTCATAATATTATACCATTTATTTATAGTCTGTTTGATACCAACCTCAACATTGACAAAATAGTTGAATGAATCTATGTGTTGTTTTACCAAACCTTTGACCTAAAACATTAAGAAAGACCTTAGGTACTTATCATTAGTTAGTGGGGGGAGAGAGTGCATTTCATTTTTACTATGATGATGCAAGAAAAAAATCAGGCCTCCCCTTGATGAACACCAAAAAATGTGTGCCCTCCTCAAAACACTCATAAACTTTTTGATAACCCTTTTCTTTTGAGGTACATAAATATGATGACTCTCCCCTTATTGGCACCCCCTCCTCCTGGTAATGATAATGATAAGATAATATTATGACATTAGTGTCTTAGCATTTCTCAAGACTGAACAAAGATGCAAAAAATCCTGCATTGCTCTAGACAAAAATCTTCAATTACAATAACGAATATATTTTACTAACCTTTAAGAACGCAGGAAGTAATTTCCATTTGTCCTTTAGGGGAGAAAAGAGAGATTTAGAAGTCAGTTATTAACAGCACATACACATGTGAAAGTACTTAAATATTTAGAAAACTAAGATGCACGTTTTTTGCTTTATTCACAAACCTTGACGGTCTTTACAGGTTTAGCTATATCTTCCAGCCCTTCCTTATCCTTAGTGTTGTCCATTATAAGCGTCTGGGAGGATAAAAGCCTTGGTTTTTCGTAAAATAAATCTTTTTTATAAAGTTTGCTCTCCTTCTTCACATTTTGGAACCAAAATCACAAAAAACGGCAGGCGTTCCACGCTGAGATATGACCGCTAGGAGAGTGGGCACTAAATATTTATAATCTTAAAATTTTTAATAAAATTATTTTTCAAGAAATTATTAAATAGATCCTGAATTTCTCAAAGGTTAAAAATTTAACTTTAACCTGATATGTTCGAATATAATTTTATATTTGATAAAAATGGAGTGTCAAATGTGGTTCTTCCCCCTCCCCCTAGGGAACCCTGGGGTTAATGTTTGCTAGAGGATCATGGGAAATAAGGGAAGAGAAAAAAACTTGGAATTGTTATCAGTTTTCAGAGGGTGGAGAATTATTCTGTGGTTTACGGTAAATCTCTTCAGCTGATTTCTTTAAACAACAAAGCAAATACTCCTCAGACAAGCCAAGAAGGTTTCTAACCAGCTATCTATGGCGTGAAGGACGCTTTAGTAACAGTTACTGCGAGATCAATTTTCCTCTGTCATAAATCGCCATCTTGATTCTGGTCTTCTTTTCTTTTTTTCTGCGAAGTTGATACAGATATTCCTTAGTTCTGGATTCCTTAAGTTGCTATTTATTTAACCGCAGGTATGTGTGCTTTGAAATTGCTTTTTTCATACGGTTGATCACCGAAAAATGCAGTTCATATGAAATTTTTCCCCTCGGATCATGATTCCAATCGTGCAGGTCTGGTTTGAATTAATTTGATGTGTTCCTTGAAAAAAAAACTTCTGATCTTGCTTTCAGTATGAGTATAATTTCAGCTGTGGTTATAGTTATAATAATTAGGATACAAAGGCTGTGTTGGGAGGTTCTAAGGGATTAATGAGGAATGTGGAGCTTGGAAATAAATTACGTATTGATTGGCATACTAAGTGTAATAATATAATGAAATGATGGCCAACGAAAATATGAATACATTATTGTAAATCTCATGGAAATTATTCTTTCATACTGGAAAAAAATCGATGAGTTGTAGTCTTCATTTAAGTCGTCTTTATTTTTCTGATTTCCTGCAGGTTTTTGTCAGCTATACATAGTAAGGACCATCAACCACAATTCGTTTTGCAACACTTCCCAACACTTATATTAAATCTCATTGTGATAATGCACATTTCGTTTAGGATTCCCTAGCTTTCTACAGAAAGTGTAAATTAGGTTCAAAGCTTCAAGTAGGACAAGGTTATACAATGTATTTCAATGATATATGTGTAGATGTCATGTAATTTCAATAATCTATAGGGATACTTTGTGTGACGTGGGCTTTTATCATTCATGTGCCAACCACTGAATGATTGGCTGTTGAAACAAAGCAACTTGTGAAAAGTTAATTTGATTCTGGTTGGCACATTAACATAACAATTTGTTTGTTAGTAAACATGAAGCATCACTATTCTACGTTTTCTTGTGAAAGATAGTGCCAGTAATGTACAGGTACGCACACCTAAAGTATAACCTCATTACTTCTGGATAAGCTCATTTCTTGTGGCTTGTCTCTTATCATTGCATTGAATCTTCTAATGAAATAGAATGAATTGTACACTGTATTTGATCATGGCAGAAACATTCAACAATTTTAACTCATTCTTTACACATATTTTTATTGAATTTTATAGTTAAAATTGGCCTTCAATAAGTATCAGCTGCTAAAATATTGGATACATGTAAACCCCTTGTACTGAATCTAACCTGGGGGTCAAAATAAGAGTTATCTTCTCTTGAGATTTGAAAACTTTTCTCTCGTTAACATTTGCAATTGTTTTATCCCAAGTTAGGGACATCACATGCAAGAGGTGTTTTTTTTGGCATGCATTTAAATATCTATTTCAACAAATAAATGAGTTTTTGAGTGTTATTCTAAGATCTCTTTTCTTCTTTTTAATCAGTATGGACTTCACTCATCAGCTTGCTGAAGAAGACAAGATCATTGTACCACCATACAAGAATCTTGACCATTGTAATAAGGGATTTCAGGTTATGAATGCCTTGAGACATCAAAATCAACTCTGTGATGTAGTGTTAAAAGCAGGAAATGTTGAGATTCCTGCCCACAGAGTTGTACTGGCATCTTCCAGCCCATATTTTTATGCCATGTTCACTGGAGAACTTTCTGAAAGCAAACAAAATGTTGTGACCCTGAAAGAAATAGACAGCACAGCCTTGGAACTTTTGGTAGATTTTGTCTATGTGGCAGAGATTGAAGTCACTGAAGAAAATGTGCAGGTAATAATAGACATGGTTATTATGCTATCAAAAAATATTTGCCCATGGGAAATAATGTTTTTATTAATATTTTTATCCTGAAAGACTCTAAAAAGGTTTCAAAAAACTTGAAATGGTTTTGATATAAGTACGTGCAAGGGTGCATGATTAGCATGCACCATTCATTTCCTTTTCATACATAGCCAGCCAATCACAATGCACATGATATTTTAACTATAAACTTCCATGTGCATCAGTCTGTTGTGCAGGAAGTCATGGGTTCAAACCCCAGCCCAACCAACACACTGGGGTTTTAAAAAACTGAGGAGAAGGTACTGCTGTCTTTGCAATACATGACTGCTAAGGTTAGACTTTCAAGTGGCTCAGATGACCACTTAAAATGGCAGTCTCCTCTATCTACTATTCCTTAACCTGGATTGGAGGGACATGAAAGAACCATTGAGGATGTAAAGAAACTCTGGCAGTGACCATCCTCAGTGTCAGGCCTCTGCTAATGATTCCTTAATGGGTTAATATTGGGTTGGATTCAGAGTTTTTTTGAGGGTTGGGATTTGCATTGTGTCACAAAGGGGTCTTCAAGTCATTATACAACACAAGTCCTTGGGCAAAATCTCAAATATTATTATAACCAATATTGTTGAAGTGCGACCCTCAAAGTTTGATGTCTTGTTCACCGACTAGCATTTTGATGGCAGTTAATCAAAGAACTGAAAATAAAAAAGGGTATCTTGGGGGAGATTTTAGGCCGAATTAAGAATTTTGGAGGATTAACAAAGCAAAAACTTAAATTCATTCTAAAATCTCCCTCACAATACAAATTTATTGTTTATTTTAAATTTCAGTTCTTTGATTGATGGCCATTGAAGGGTTGCACTTCAATGATAATGATAATATAAAAATAAAAATGAATCAATATTTCTAATATCATTAGGTGTTGCTACCAGCAGCCAACCTGCTCCAGTTAACAGAAGTTAGAGATGCTTGCTGTGAGTTTCTAAAGGCTCAACTTCATCCCTCTAACTGCTTGGGCATTAGAGCATTTGCTGATATGCATTCCTGCCCAGACTTGATGGGATCAGGCCATTGCTATGCTGAACAGCATTTCAGTGAGGTAGTCAATGGAGAAGAGTTTGTTGGGCTTCCATATATGCAAGTAGGAGAACTTATATCCAGTGATCAACTGTGTGTGCCTTCAGAAGAAAAGGTAATAGGTTGGGTAATGCTGATAAAGTGATATGATTTTTGGGAGTTTAGAGATACAGGAATACAGAGCATTTGGAAAAAGACGGTTAGGGGGAATTCTACAAAGCTTTCATTGTTACACAACAATGTGGGTCAATCCAACAGAGCTAGGCTCCAAACTAAGGATGCCCAAAGATCAAATTGGAATTTGGAAGTTGATTTTTGCGAAGGAAGGAAAACTGGAGAACCTCGGAGAACCTGGAGAAAAACCTTGAAGCACAGGAAAGAACCAACAAAGAACTCTACTCATGTGACAGCAGGTCCAGGGAGTGAATCTGTGACCCCAGGGGGTGAGAGGCTGCGTTTTAAAAGTATGCTGTTCTTTCTGGAGAAATTTAGAACTAAAAATATGTCTGCCACATAAGGAAAGAGTGGAGGGTGTGTGATAATGTGCCCCCTCTCATTGCTGTGTTTGTTGTTTGAGTTTTTGTTGATTCTCTCCTGTGCAATTTGAGGGTTTTTTCCTCCAGGTTCTCCTGTTTTCCTCTCTCCATAAAAATTAACTACAACAAAATCAAAATTCTGTTGTGATTTTCCCACGTTGTTTCAAAACAATGAAAGCAGAATAACTTCTTTCCTTGTCTATTAGGTTTTACAGTGAAAAAAAGAAATAAGAAGGGGAAAAAAAAAACAAAACACAAAACACAAAACAAAACAAAACAACAACAATGTTAATAGCATCTTTTCTTTCATAAATTATGATTAAAATTTTCAAAATGTTAAAACTTTTCACTAGGTATTTGAAGCAGTAGTCAAATGGGTAATGTACGACCCAGAACACAGACAAGATTGTCTAGCTCAACTAATGGAACATGTCCGCCTTCCCTTACTGTCCCGAGAGTACCTTGTCAGTCGAGTAGAAACAGAAGTTTTGATCAAGAACAACGTAGCATGTAAAGACTTTCTGATCGAAGCTCTAAAATATCATTTGCTGACGAGTGAACAACGATCAATGCTACAGACACCCAGAACACGACCCAGGACGCCTATTGGGTTACCCAAGGTGATGTTTGTAGTAGGGGGACAGGCACCCAAAGCTATACGCAGGTAAATTCCAGTACGTTGAACCCTTGTCAACACTGTGACGATAAATTGAATCCCAGAGCACGTGATTAAAATACACTTTTCGGCTTTCTTTTGTGCGTAAGATTGCGCGATTGGTTTCTGTATAAAATGTAAATAAACAAATGTTAAATCCACTTCATTTAGAGGCGGGTAACACTTGATGACAGTCGCAACTAAGCACTGATAAACTTTTGGCCATCTGTGTTTAACGTCTCTGAATGAGACGGGACTGCCATTTACGTGGACATCAGAGCCACGAAGAAAGTCTTACCATTGAGAAGATATATTTTAGAGCAAAGAAAGCACTTTCTCCTCGGGTATTAAGACCTAAGTGTTGGTCCTGCCGGGGCTTGGACTCACGACCTGCCGCACAACACCGATGCCTGGGGAGGAGAGATTTAAAATTTAGAGCTGTAAATGACGCGACCCTTCTCAGACACAGGAACAAGATATCATAACCCTCCATGTGGGTTAGGACTAAATTTTCATGCCCTCCCCTCCCCTCCCCCCTTCATATGGAAACAGTGGTCAGGGATCGTATGCTAACCTATGGTTTATTGATTCCAGCGCTCCTGCGATAGATTGCGATCGTCTGCGATCATATGGAAACCAATTTTGTGACCCTCCCTCTTCCTTTTGTCTATTTTTAGATGACCCTCCCCCCTGCTAATTTATGACAAGTCCCTTATTGTACTACTACTTTTCAGTGTCGAATGCTATGATTTCAAGGCAGAGAAGTGGTACCCTGTAGCCGAGATGAATTCTCGCCGCTGTCGCGCGGGCGTTGCTGTACTGGATAGCCTCATCTATGCTGTTGGTGGTTTCAACGGTTCCCTTCGTGTGCGCACAGTCGATTGCTACGATCCCGTCAAAGACCAATGGCGTCCTGCTGCATCGATGGAAGCACGACGCAGTACTCTAGGGGCAGCAGTCTTGAACGGCTTGCTTTACGCTGTGGGTGGTTTTGACGGTACGACTGGACTAAGCACCTGCGAGGTTTACGATCCCAAGTTGAATGAATGGCGACCCATTGCGAATATGAGTACACGACGCAGTAGTGTTGGAGTAGGCGTGCTGAACGGGATATTATACGCAGTAGGAGGATATGATGGCGCTTCAAGGCATTGCCTAAGCTCCGTCGAGTGCTACAACCCCAGTACGAACGAATGGACTCTGGTTAGCGACATGAGCACTCGCCGTAGCGGAGCAGGAGTCGGCGTGGCTGAAGGGTTTCTTTTTGCGATAGGAGGACATGATGGTCCTCACGTTAGAAAGAGCGTTGAGTGTTATAACTCCGATAACAACACGTGGAGACCTGTGGCGGAGATGAGTATGTGCCGACGTAACGCGGGTGTAGCCTCGGTTAATGGGTTGTTATTCGTTGTTGGCGGAGATGATGGATCGACTAACTTAGCCTCTGTAGAGGTGTATAACCCGCGAACTGACCAATGGGGACTGCTTCCGTCATGTATGAGTATAGGACGAAGTTATGCAGGGGTGTCGGTCATAGACAGACCAAACTTGAAATGACGACGCTATGCCAGCTAAAGGAAAAATTAGAAAAATAATTCTGAACACCAGAACTTCTCCCAGAAGACCGAAAATCCTCTCCTTCACTTTGTGGAAATTTCAAATCGAAGTTCTTGAAATTGTTGGTTGGGGATTATGTTCGCTAGTGGACCTCTTTACTTGGGGCGTAATGTTTACCCATTTCAGACCACGTGTCATCCTCTTGGGAATAAGATTCTTTGTTCGAAGTTCATACATATTAATGTATCCTCTCAAGCGTTTCCGAGAAAGAAAGAAACAAAACCCAAGGGAATGACACGTGGTCTAAAATGGGAAAACATTACATCCAAGGTAAAGAGGTCTATTTAACGCTTAGCAACACTCAGAACACTATGATATCATAAGGCAAATGAAAATGAAGTAGTATAGAGCTTTACACATATTAGATCAATTTAGAGATGTTACGGATGTGCCATGGCATGCCGTACCGTGACCGTGATAGTGCCACGTCAAAGCATGCTCACTGGACGAGCATTGATCTAAAGTACCATAGAAATGGACCAAATCCACTTGGGTGTAATTTCAGATCACGTGTTGTTTGTTTGTGGTACGTCCATATTCTCAAGCATTACCAAGAAACAAAGAAATAAAACCCAGGGGTTTGAAATGGGACAACATTACGCCTAAGTGGATTTGTCCATTCACCCACTTGTGAGAGCCGAGTTTAGTAATATATCAGGAAGAAAATTTACCAAGTGAGAAGATTTCTGTACCATGTAGAGAATTTTAACATTAGCAGTCAATGTACAAGCAGATTTAGTGCAAGTAGGAATCTGGTAACATGGATTCAAATGGCTTCCTAACTAACCAATCAAAAAGCACCAATCACAGTTCTTGGATATGACTGACAGAGAATGGTGGTACCTTGCCACTCATGCATCAAACCTTGATCAAGTTGTTGATTTGCCCAATGAAAGGATTACTCAATAGTAGTGTATAGCTAGGGGATAGAATGTAGATTTTGCCAAATTGTGGCTGCACGTGTCAAAAACTCGTCTGTTTTCTACCCAAGACGTCTATGACTTACCCATTTTTAGGATATACCCTCGTCTGCATTTCTTTCCCACAAGCTTGTGATCATGCCTTTGACAATATTTTGTTACGCTAGTTGAGTATGGATGCTCTAAGAAGTGACGAAAAGAAGTGGACAGAATCAGACACACAGAAGATGAGATGAGCTACTTTAGCATTATTGGTTTAAAACGTATGCAGCTTACAAAATGCAGACAAAAATGAGGATTAAGTGGGCAGAGTCTGGCTCCAGAAATGCAAACGTTATCTTTGACGTGTGCCCTACTTCTGCGAAATCTGTAGTAACACTCAGCATACTAGTTTTATGAATTGTAGACTAATCAATTGAAATTAGTTGCAACTATTGAGTTTTATTATTTTTTATTTTTTGTTTCTCACTCTATTTAATAATCTTAGTTTATCTGAAACAATAATAAATGAAAGTAGTAATACTAAATCTAACAAAGTTATGATGGTTTTGCAAGATATTATAAATAAAAAATGTTGAAATTCAAGTTTATTAGTCTTATTTTTTATTTTTTTCGTTCACCAAAGAATTTTTTGTACTTGATTTTCTTGGTATTAGACTTTCCTTGAAATCACCTGACTGACCATGATGATGATTTCAAGTCAAGGTTGAAGTCAAACCTATAGCCAGAAACCTTTTTTTGGGGGGTGGGGTGGGAGGGTGACTGAGGCCAAAGTGGACCAAACTATGGAAATGCCGCACCATGGGATCTTTGGGGGCTGTGAGGCAAGGGTGTGAACATACCCCATGCACCCCCCTGGCTACATGCTTGGAAACAGTGATGACAAAATGCAGACCTAAAACATACAATTCCAATGTAATAGACCTTTTTTGAATCTGCCGAATACCACTGTGTTTCTTGATAACAGACTCATTTCTACAGGGTTAGCCTCATATCAGTGTCAAAATGCTCATAAATAACAAAGATAGATAGAATACATGACTTTCACAATACAAACACTTTGAAATTCCATGGACCTTCACTGAAATGAGTAAATATTTTACTGTAATATCATACTGTAATGGGGCATTTACTGTAGTTACAATTACATGTACAATATAGGTATGCATTTTGGGGCTACCTAGTTTATTCTACACATACACCTAAGATATTACCAATTGAAAGTAAATACTATCAATCAGTTAATACAACCTATATCTAATTAACCTATAACTATGGCACACTGTCTTTCTACTCACAATGTCTTACTTTCTATGCATTAACATTTCCCTTATGTTATCTTCTTGATTTTTGACAGATTTTTGTAAGTACTCCTTTTCAGCCTGAATAAAAGAAAAAGTGAAAATTGGCCAGCTATTTAAATTGAAAACATTTAGAGTACATGGAGATGAATGAACAAAATACTATAATTGACTAGCTGGAAAGGGGAAAGGCAGCAGTCTGCCTTTTTTTGGGGGGGGGGGGGGGGGGGGGGGGGAAACGAAAGACCCACGGCAACCCAGGCAGGGAACGCGATTGTTGGGCGCATGCGCCAGGGGAAAAGGGACCCCCTAAAC
>WUAP02128244.1:0-14442 GCA_015163945.2 Stichodactyla helianthus | reverse complement strand
CTGCGCCTCAGCTTTCAAGGGAATGTCTCGGGGGTATGGTTAGTGTGTTCACAGTATTTTTGCATAAATTATCGTGGAAGACCCAGGTTCGAATCCCGATAGGATCGTATTTTACTTTTTTTTTTTTTTTCTTTCTTTCTTTTTTTTTCAGTTAGCGTGTGATTTTAAATGCAGCAATCCAAGACAATCGAAGCATCATTTTTATTGAGGCCATATGTAGCGGGCATTTAAAATGTATTTATTGTATTACCGAGAAGAGCCGGATAACTTGGTCTGTTGGTTTTTATACATCAATAGTAAGTAATTTTAAAGTTATTTGGGGGGGGGGGGGGTTCCCTGTGAATAAAGTGTCGAGAAAATGTTGAATTCCTCGTTAAAAACTCTTTCCTTCTAGAACACGAGATGCTCAAACTGATAGAACTGAGGATTTCGCAAACTTACAACTAACTTACAGCTGATCCAGTGGATTATTTGCTGTATATTTTGACATTTCTGTGGTCAAATTTCTCTCACACCAAACCGTCTGACGTTAAAACTAGCAGCCGAGTAAAGGAACCTTCGTATCACTTGTAAGGTATAAAAACAAACAAACAAAGTTCTACGTTTTGTAAATCTAACTGTGGTTCCTGCATTCTCGTATTTCTTTTATTTATGCCTTGAATTGATTTTTTTGTATATTTGAATCTGATTTTTCAAGTTTCTGTTTTGATTTTTTTACTTAATCTAATACAAGCATTGCGCTCTCAAGAGCGCCTGGTATGGTGATTCGTTTTTACAAAGCACGATTCACAATCTGATTGGCTAATTTTTTGCCAAATCACCTGGTTCATTTGCTTCTCTCCTCAGTTGTCTCTTCTCCTTCCTTTCTCTGTCTTTTCTTTTCTTTTCTGTTTTTTTTCTTTCTTTCTTTTCTCTCTCTTTTTCTTTCCTTTTAATTTCCTTTCTTTAGTTCTTTTCTCTCTTTTCTTCCTCTTGATACTCACAAAGCACAACAATCAGTAAAATAGGTTTTTAAAAGTTACTTCGTCTTGGAAGGCATAAAACGCTTTAGTGTGTCATTCAGTATAGATAACGATGAAAGCGATAACTCAATATTAAAACCAAGTCAAGTGCATCAATTAACCCTTATCATGGAACACTCTATGATATCTATGGCTTTACTTTCAAAAGTTCCGCTCACTCAAGGCTGGTAATGTGAAACATCAGTCAATATACAACTTACAAATCGGGGAAAATTTCAAATAACCAAGGTAATTCATGGAGGGATTACAGATTGAAGTTCTTGTCGTGTTGCTGTATTTCACGTTGCTTTATGAAATTCTTGAAGGAATTAACAATGTCCGAAGCAAACTGGGAAGAAAGAGAAATCAAATCAGACGACGTCGACAATACAGAAAATGAACTGATTTGCTGCTGCAAATTAGAGGGACTGCAAGGCTTGAATCCTATAGAACAAATACTAAGGTATAATTACCGATGTATTGACCCACTTCATTTGCTTGGATGAGAAATTTCGTGATATTTTTCTTGCAAAGAAAAGACAATCTCACATTATCTGTTGGTTGCTTTGATACTTTTCATTAACCGAAGATTCATGACACGGTCTTCAGAAGTCAACGAAAAAATATTTCCAAGACTATGAGGTCCTCATCTCTTACAAGACAAAATGTACAACCGGAGAATTATCCCTCACTGGTAACTATAACTTTTTAGTACATACCAACTTCACAATCTCGTAAGATCGAGCGATTCTATTGGCTCGCTATCTCGGAATATTGAGACCATATCTACTTCCTAAGCTCGGGATATGGCTTCTCTCAAAATCAATTTGTATTTTTACTCAACGATTTTTTTCTTCTTCTTCTTCTTTTTAGAATCCTAGTGTTGGGTTTTGAAGTTGTTATATACTAAAGCAATTATTGTCTTCACTGTCAGCGAATAGCGGTCTTAGGAATATTTACCTCGACGTTTCGCCTATTCACCTCCAGTTCAGAGAATAATTGTTAAATGTACGTATGCGTCACTAAAACACGTATATGTAACCAAAACATTTCAAGGATAGCACTGCTTTGTCAGATCTTTAAACCCCATATTCAAAACTCTTTGAGTTTCATCTAAATTGAAATGATAAAATGTCGGTAATGTATCATAATAGAAACTTAAAACGATTCGCTAATTTTTCAACAAAATGTATTTTTAGATTGAAAAATCTATATATATAAATTTATCCCCCAGCATCGATTTACGATTATATTAACGTAACTAACTAAGAACTGTAACACCGAAGCATCTCAATAGCTCCTGTCATACGAATTCTAAATGTCGGAAGGTGAGTGTCGTATTCGAGATTAAAGTGTAATTATCTCTTTAGAGCTATTTTTATTATTCTAGTTTTTGCCTTTTTATTGATTATTGTCATTTTTACTTTGGGAATCTTGGATGATGGATTTGTTTTTGTTTTTGAGTATTAGTATAACCCCTGTTGAGCTGTCTTTGTCATTTTCTATCAAAAGACTTCATCCTGAGACTACTGAATTACAAAAATATTAAGTCTTAATCGGCATTGATCTGCCTTGAAACAAACGGTAATTTTGTACTGCGCCATCTTGGAATGGGAACCAAGCCTTCATATCACAGCATGAGATGGCACTAGCCTTGCTTGGAAAAGACTTATGAATGAAATTAAAAACAATTTCAAAATTTGTTATGACAACAACGAAACAGTATAAAACACTTTGTGCCTATATTGATGGTTTGCCGCCATTCATAAGAGGATCGGCAAAAACAAAGACGACCGGCTGGCGACCAGTGGTCGTGAACAACTAAGGAGCTAATAAAAAATACGTTGAGCGGCGAGTCTTTCAGAATTGATGCAGGCCTTTTAACAGCCCCACAGTATCGTTTAGTTTTATCTTAAATTGGCCACAATTACCCTATTTTGATAATAACGCAAATATGCTAGAACTTTTCCTTTGGCGCAGAATCGATTAATGAATGTTTCTTTAAAAAACTGGACATAGGTATCCAATTTCTAAAACATTTGATACGGCAAATCGCACTATTTCCAAAGTTTTTTTTTCTGTTGAAGATCATGAAAACAAATTGATTGCCATCGCAAAAACAATATATCATTAGCAAATAGCGAGCGTCTACAGTGAAAGCAATTCAATATAAATAACACGATTCAAGATATTGATTATGGCTTAAGCAAAGAGCTCACGGGTGGTATCTCCAAGGCACGACAAGCTGGCATAAATCAACCTATTATCAACCTATTTGTAGCCGAGTCAACATCGAGGGACTTAATTGGACGACAAATACCGGGGAAGGATCCAGGATTTCTTCCAGGAAAGCGTGCACCTGTCGTATTTGCGAGTGAAAGGGGCACAATAGCAGCCTAGAATGGGACTTTGCTGTCTTTACGGGGGGTACACCTTCACCTAAATCTATAATTGACTGTAAGTAGCTCATCTCGGGAGGGGGATGTTGTGCGCACCCCTCTGCACTCCTCACCTAGATCCCCCCCTGAAGTGTCGCTGTTACTCATATTTCTGGTGGTATTTTGGATTCCTCTTTAGTATACAGCTATTTCAAAAAAGGTTGCTAATGAAGGTTTTGTTGTATGTTGCATGTTCCACGTTGTATACCAAGACCGAAATGTATTGTGGATCATATGTAAATGATGTCAGCACAGAAGAAAATATGCCGGCTCCATATTGCGAAGAGCTGCGCTGAAGATTATTTGGTTCACATCGCCAATAGTGCATTTCAGCCTTAGTATGCAACATGCAACATGCAACAAAACCTTCAACAACCTTCTTTGAAATAGCTGTATTAGAATCTGACCGTTTCCAAGTCTGGTTTCTGGCCTAGACTTGGCGCCAATTAATTGTTCGAAGAATTTAGACACCAAACACTTGTTCCGTATTTTCGTTTTCTTCACTTTATTTTCTTTTCGTTTCGTTTTTCTTTCTTTTTTTCTTTTCCTTTCTTTTTTCTCTTCTCTTCTTTTCTTTTCTTTTCTCTTCTCTTCTCTTCTCTTTCTTTCTTTACTTTACTTTTCTTTTTGATTAACAAGAATTTTGATATTGAACTCACAATAAAGAATAACGCAAATGGGGTGCGATGTTTTGAAGTCGTCAAATCCGAAACGTCGCACCAAATTTGCGTCATTCTTTATTGTGAGTTCTTTTCTTTTCCTTTTAATTTAAAAGAACACGCGTCTCATTAATTAATTGGAAGCTATAACACCCCATTAAATGACAAAAACACTCGGTAGTTATAATCAGATAAAAACGTTAATGATCTCAAATAAGGTGAAAATTGGCCATCATATTTTATTACTCATTGTAGATCGTGCTTGATGTGGGGTGTTCAATGAATGTCTCCAAAAGCAAACATGCAAATGCGACATGATTTTGAAAAACACTGCGTTTGGAGCCGAGTTGTCAAGGTAACTTATCAAGTCACAGAATCTAAAATTTGGTACCAACCTTTTCCAGGTGCTCCCCGTGCCCGTTTTTCCATGAAGGATATGCTTCAAAACAATCTAGGCTTAATTTTTGCATTAGGGTGAATTAGGTGTACGCATGCGTTATATGACATCGCTAAGCTTTGCACCTCAGCCAAGCATCCCCCATACTGAGCCTGTAGGTAATCATACTCCCAAATTAACTGATGGGATTATAATCAAAGAGCTCTTAAAATAAATTAAAGCGAAAATGGCTGTCTCGACATCCATATCATCCTTCATGTCGAATCTTGAACTTATGATTTGCCAGAACAGGCGTATTATTCTCTAAATAGGAAATATTTGATGGCAGAGAGTAATTTTACGTTCTCACAGGATACCTTGTTTTAAAATTTGCTGTTAATGATAAGTTCATCTGTTTTGCATGTTACGTAACATCCTACGCTAATGCATGTGACCACGCCCCCCATTTTTTTTCCTGGGGATAAGTGTACACGTGACTTTAATTTGTATCGGCGTCCATTCAACGCAAACACGTTGAGATAACTTGCATTTTTTTTCTTCTTCTTCTTTTCTTTTCTTTTTCTTAGTGTGAAATTGATTCTAAAATAAAATGGTGCAGGAAAATGATGGTTCATGAAAGGTTTTTGACTTGCGATCCTACTAATGAGTAATTAACTTCGTATTTTTCTGCTTCCATCATCTCTAAGTGAAGACGTATGCATATTTTCTGAATGATGAGTTTCTCTAATCTTGTCACCTCATCAACGCATTCATCTAAACATCTTTATGATAAAATCAAATCCCTTATTCTTAGAACTGAAAGCAATTTCCTCTAACAACCGCCTGCGAACATCCGTTAGAACTCGTCAAAATCTTAATTCAGGTTTTCCGTTCGCCGCGATTTCAATTCAAAACGCGTTAGTAGTGCTTAAGTGCAAGCTGTTCGGTATGGTATCGTGATGATTCAGTACAAGCTGGTCGGTATGGTATTGGGATGGTTCAGTGTGATAACAGTGACAGGGGCACCCAACGACCAAGTTTACTGTTTTGCGTTCAAATTGATCCAGAATGTATCTAAACGTTTATTACTTTAATTTTTGAGTAAAAAAAATTCTAGCTGGGAGAGAGTCGCCCGCTCCGCACTCCCAGCAGGAATATGATTAAACAAAACAGCCAGCAATATAAAATGTTAATTGGCTGCCAGCCAGCAGCGAAATAATGAGACACCGATAATTTTGCCAGCCAGGGCTCGCCCTTGTGATGTATTCAAGTCAGCCAGCGTTTTAATCCTGATATTTCTGCCAGCAAGTGTAGTTATGCAATAACTTATTTATTCAAAGGAGGACGCTAAGTTCCAAACAAAATTCAAATCTGACCAATTTTAGATATGCTCTATTCAATTCCAATTTTTTGTAATTTGCTTTTTACGCTCCATATATCCACGTTCTATTGTAAACGAGAAGGATCTCTTGAGGCATAACTCCCAGATATCATTTCGCGCTGCGGCATGCGGCAATCATCCAGCAAGAATGAGCATAATGCTTGAGCTTCCAAGCTAGCAAATAAATTTAATACTCTTTTTGGCAGCCAGTATCCACTCAATATCACTTCTGCCAGCAAATTATCAAAATCAAAAAAATTTCCCAGCAAGCAAACAATTACATGTGGAGCGGATATTTTGCAGAGCGGCGTCAATGGGTGCCCCTGACAGTGACGGCAGAATCTATTCCATCTTCACTAGTACTTTAATGAGAGTCTACTATAGTCTTGCCTTTGTCTTCGCCAAAGCGAGCAAACTGTTTGTCAGTGGATGGTTAGTGGTGTTGGTGGTGGTGAGTGTGATAGTTGTTGTTTGAGGTTACAGCTGAAGGGGTGTGTGATCGAAGAAGCAGTAGTGGTGCTGGCGATGGTGATGGTGATGGTGATAGTGGTGATGTGGGTTACGGTGATGCTGGTGGTGGTGATGGCGTTGATTATGGTGATGGTAATAGTGGTGATGTGGGTTACGGTGATGCTGGTGGTGGTGATGGTGTTGATTATGGTGATGGTAATAGTGGTGATGTGGGTTACGGTGATGCTGGTGGTGGTGGTGGTGTTGATGATACTCTAAATTAAAATATATATATGAGAAGAAATATAAAATATATTAATATATTCCTGCATTGTCATTAGTTAATGTGTGCATGCGAATCATTTTGATTGGTTCAGAACGAAAGCCATTTTCCAGCTACTAACAACGTTCCTTTCATAATCCACACGAACTTACTCGAACATTCTTTCCATTCAGTTGACGTTTGTTTAATTTCGTGCTTACAGCAGTATCAGGATTCCAAAAACGTGTGTAAATAGTCCATGATATGAGATAGCTTGGCGGGGGGGATTCAGACGACATCTGTTCAACCAATGGCTACATTCTTCATGTATCAGGTTAAAATTACGTTTCTAGATAAATCTTTCACTCACACAATAAACTGAAAATTCAACTCTATACCATTGCATGGGTCACGCAACAGAGACAATTTATTAATAACCACAATTAAAGTTTTCCTTGTTTAACAAGATTGATATCAGGGTTGACAAATCACAATGCTCAAAAAGATTGACAGCTATTAAAATGAAGCACTATCAAAGAAAAGTCGTATTCATAAGCGATAACCCACCAGATAAGCCCTAAAATGAAAATAGACTGTCGAGTCATTGTCGTCTCTAGTCACTGCGAATCCCTAAAGGCTACTCTCAACAATCTTCAACGAAACAACTACAGTGTTCTTCATAATCAGGTAAACGAACGCAATTGTACGGCACAAAGCTAGGTTGAATTGAAATCTTAATTTTTACATTGTGCCTGTTTGGTCAGTTTTACTTAAGGCCGTTTCGCCTTTTTTACAAAGATCTAAACTTGCGTAGAAAATACAGAAGTTTTGAAAAATAGAATAAAAATGTTCAAGACTCGCCTAGGAAATGTAGGAGTACACTTCCTAAGAGCCTTCCTTCCAGCTGTACACTTCTTAGTGTCGATATAAATAAAAGTTAGACTTGAGAGAAGAAAAAAAAAAATGATTGAAAAAGAAAAAACCATTTTCACCAAATGAAAGAAAATAAACGCTGTTTTTGCCGGGAGTACAAAACGACACTTAAAAACACATTAAATAACTTGTAAATAACTTTTCTTTTTTCACTTATAGTGAAAGTGTTATAAAGATATCCCCTACTAGGCTCAGTGCATTGAATTTGGATTTTTGTGCGGTTAGATACCACGAAACCTGCGCCCGATGGTCTCGTCATATAACACATTTATTTGTGAGCTATTTTTGAGAAGAATATTGGTAGATTTTTGGTGAAAACCGGCTTACTCTTTATTAAATTCAATTTTGTTCTGCTTCAAAGAGGATTATGAATTTTCCTCTATTTTTCTTTTCTATTTCAGTAGACTCGAAATGGTTTTCCTTTGCAAATTGAGAATTTTTCACACACAAAAAAAAAATCATACTTAAATTAAAATTAAACTTAAACGAGCCTTTCTGTCGAAAACTTCAATTTTTCTTCTATCTTTCGATTTCAAAAGATTTTCCACCTGATAGTGAAAAGTTTTGGCTTGTGAAGCACGGAAGTCGGAGTTTTTCGAAGAATATGCGTTTTTAACGACACTTGAAAATCATTGCTTGTGTCGGGGCAAAGGGAAGGAAGGATTGGATGAAAATTAAGGGGGCCTAATTCCAGATAACGGCCAGGTATAAATAATGAATTGTCCCTAATCCAAAGTTAATCATTTAGTAAGAAATTTATCAAGAATTTGTGCCGTTGAGCACCAGTGGATTTTAGCACGTTTCTAAGAATTCAAGAGGAGTTTCAGGGTGAAAAGGAATGTTTGTTTTCTCCGAGTATACAAAACATTTCGGTGGTATAATTTTGTGTGGCCAAGATATCATATGAATGAAGAACATGAGTAAGAATTAGCCTTAAGTTTTAAAGAACTGACTTTTTGGCATTGTGAAGCGTAATAGCGCTGCGCGTCAGTGACGTCACAACTCAGACAAACAAAATTAAGAAAAAAATTTTTTTCACCTCCTTGAGTCCGATTTCTGCCGTTTGGTTTTTAATGTCAACTATTTTTGAAAATAAGCAATGTTTTGTAAAGTAAAATAAAATACAATGAAATTAAATGCATGTTTCTCCGTGTTCTTTTCAGTATAATTTTGTTTGTCTGAGTCATGCATCTATTAAGCGGGCTATTTTTAGAACCGACGCGCAGCGGTATTGTAAGACAAGTGCAGAAATCAAATTTGCATATTTTTAGGGACCAGTCACTATTTATGGCCTGGGGGAGGGGGGGGGGGGAAGAGTCGGAAGAGGATTTTTGGGAAGTTCCGACCCCCCAAAATTAAATAATGACCGGTGCCTTACAATGGCAAGAAGACGTTTTCGTCTAATTTGCATACAGACTATGAGCATGCGCAGAAGTTTTTCTCTAGTATCGCCGTAGAGACGACGTACTGTGCTGTTTAATTAAATTTTGTCAGCCCTGTCCTTTTTCTCTTGATTCTCATGGGATGGGTAGCACACAAAAAAGTTATTGCTTTGCGAGTGAAATAAAAGAAAAATAGAAAGAAAGAACGAAGAATTTAAGAAGAAAAGCTAGAAATGGCTAGAGGAAGAGAGGATTACTCAAAGAGAATCCAATGTGCATATCGATCACTATGATCGTTTGCAATTAGTTCTGAATCTGACACACGACAACATTTTTTCTTCTAATTCACCTGCTTGCAATTCCTGTTTCCTAATGGGCACTTAATCGACTGTCTTTCTAAATTAATTGTTTATGAAACTGAACGAGAAAAGCAACTAATTTAGAAATTTATCCGAGAGCTATAATAAAGCTTAATAAAGCTCTTGAATATTCTTGACATTAAAAACGTCTGCTTAATTAATCAAAACTGTCCTTGTTTTGACGTGCGATTGTTATCATTGTTTTTACATGGGTACACTTTTACGTTTCTTTGCTTTTAAACTGATCAAACAATGTAAACTTACTAGTCGACATTTGAAAAAGAGCACGTAATAACTACAACAATTATAAATTAGAAGAACTGTGGTTTTTTTTTCCTTCTTCTTCTTCTTGTTTTGTTCTTTATTTGTTTTGTTTTTTATTTGTTTTTATTTGTTTTTTGTTTGTTTTATGTTTGTTTGTTTTTGTTTTTGTTTTAGCTACCTAGTTTGCGATCGATTCATCATGATCTCTCTTTGACTAGAGGGACTTATACACCTACGGTTGTATAAAAAAATGGATTAAAATGGTTGCGATCTGAAATCTGAAATCTCAGCCAGCGCAGGTCATCGCTAAGGTGGTGTCGTATTAAGCTACTGACTGATTGCAAACAGCTAAGAAAAGATAAAACATAACTTAAAAATGAACTTAATTTCAATATAAATTGACAACACATTCCCTCACTTCCTCTCGGTCTCAGATTTCAAATCTCCGCCTGACAACCCTTTTTGAAATAGATGTCCCAATTGATTTATAGCTATTTTTATCTGGTCTTCCTTGATAGTCTCAGTAAGCTGAGATCTCATCTGATGTTGGTTTTATAAAACAGTACTTATTACTGTTATTGCAAAGTGCGACAGGATTTATTATTATTATTATTATAAAGTGCGATGGAGTTTACAAAGTGTGACAATTATTACATTACAACGCGCGACGTAACAATGTCAAGATATGATCGACATCGGTAAAACTTTATCATTAAGCATTGCTTAGCAATTTAATACCCAAAGTGTTGGTCTTGTTAGTGCTATTGATAATAGCTATATTAGCTACCACACGGGACAACAGCTGCTTGTAAAACGACTAAAGCAATTATCGACTAACCAAGTTATTCCACCATAGGATCAAGTTTATGAACCATCAATTACAAAAAAAGTCTTTCAAGCCGTCTTCTTTCAATCTAGTACAATTTGGATCTTTGTCATGGTTTCTGCAGGGATTAGTATGAATCAGGAACCTGCGGTATGAATTTTTTTCCTGTGCTTTTGGGTCTGGATTTTGTTTTTGCCTTTTAGCGTTTGAATTTGGCTTTTGCCGGTTTTTAAGCTGCATTTTGAATAGCAGCAAGTTTTCATTGACAAATTTCCCTTGACAAGTACAAATTGCTCGCGTAGATGGAGTAAAATGATCAAGTTTGATCCTTGACAAAGGAAAAGTTGTACTGAAGATGACAACAAGGAAAATGTGGCAATAAATGTTAAAGATGTTAGTCCATAGTTACTCTATTAACTATGGTTAGTCTAAGCCTTGCTGCTTGATCGGTGAATGAAACGCATTGCGGACACAACCTAATCTTGATAGGGAAAACTTAATTGTTTATCATCTACACGAGAAAGAAAACCTTAACTTGTCAATAAGAAAATTGTCAAAGAAAACTTGCTGATCGTCTACACGAGCAATGAAAATTGTCAAGGATACTTGTCAAGACTGGAACAACGTGCTCGTGTGTAGATGTAGCTTTAGTACTGGAGCGCAACAAAGCAAGGTAAAGGGAGTATAGGAAATCACTGAGTTTCTGATTCTACGTCTGGCCCAGTTTATGGAGTTATGTTGCTGGTCGTCTCCCGCGATATCCGTGTAGAAACTGATGATTTTCATATTTTTCACTGCGAAATTATGCAGAAAAAGAGAAAGATTCAAGAAGATCTTATGATCCCTCGTTCAGTTCGGATAAATAAACTTTGTGGATCCGTATGCGTGAAATTCAGTTTCCCAAATCACAAGCCAAAAGCGACATGCGTAAGGCAAAAGCAATATGACCGTAAAGGTACACTGTATGATAGCCTGAGAAAGCAGACGTTCTTTCGCTCCTCTTCTTTCTCAGGCTAACTGTATGATCGTATGATCGTAGGCCTATGATTGAAGTTTTAGTGGCGCCTTTTTCTCATGTAAGAAATAAATTACTCGCCGGCCGCCGGGCGACATCGTTGTCCAGTTGTCGTTAAGGTCAGCTCTGGTCTCTTACTTTCAAACTGATTGTCTTTTTAATTAGTAGAATTAACAATGCAAAATGCGTCGACAGCTAAACCTTAGTACGTTTTCCTAAAGATGAAAGCTCTGTACTTTTCTATGTTTTGCTATTAATATTTTTCTTACGTTTATTCAAAGAACGATTTATCCCGTGTCTTTCGCTGCCGTGTTTACGAATGAAATCTAAAACTATGTTTAATGACCTTATGTTTTGTCCTTGATCTTCTAATAAGCTCTTCAAAACGGCTCTAGAGTTACATTTTTTCCTTTCTTTCTTAATTCTTTTCTATTTATTAAATCTTTAGGGAGAAATGGTTGCTTCATCCGCGTAAACATTAATATTCCTATTTCAAAATTTGAACACCAGTTTGTTCGCGTGTTATTTTCACTCTCTCTTTCACTCTATTCTCATCCTCATCTTCATTCTCATTCTCATTCTCATTCTCATTCTCATTCTCATTCTCATTCTCATTCCTGATCATGAAGAGTTGCACGAAGAGAAGATAGCGGCGCGCGCTAGTAACGGTATCACAAGCTGTGTGAGCAACTGATATGCACCCTTTATTAGTTTCTGTTCCGGCCTCTAGATTAAATGCGGTTTATTATTTATTTATTTATTTATTTATTTAATTAATTAATTAATTTTATTTTTTTATTTTTTTATTTTTTATTTTTTTAAATTTTTAAATTTTTTAAATTTTTTTAAAAAATTTTATTATTATTGTTATTATTAATTATTAATTATTAATTATTTTTATTTTTATTTTATTTATTTTTATTTTATTTATTTATTTATTTATTATTATTATTATTATTATTATTTTAATTAATTATTATTATTTTTTTTTTTTTACGATCAAGTAATGCATGAGGTCCGGATGGGAGACTGATTAGTCGAGTTCTATTTCCGTCACGGTATAGACCGAGCCAGTACGGCGAAGTCCATGCACACAAGAAAAGAACGAGACCAATAAATCTCTCCATCCGGACCGAACAAGCTTGGTCAATAAATGGTTTATTTCAGGCATGGCAAAAAAAATTATCAAAAGCAGTCTATAACTTTTGCTGAGAGGTTGAGATGAAAAAATCCGGACCTCTCAGCATTCATAAAGTTCTACTCTCAGCAACCAATTAAATTGTTCCATTTTCATCCGGACAGCTTGTGACAGTAACGTCTAAGTAAACTAATCCAGATATGACAACTATTGGTTCAATTAATATTTAAATATCTTTTGGCACTTCCAGGGACGTCCTTACGTGAAGCACATAACTGTGAGCCACTAACTACTGAAAGATACAGACCAAATGCAAAAAAATGTCCAATTCAACAGGCCTAACTTCTACCAGTCTCCCTCGTTCAATTCATTCCAAATTGCCCAGTTCCTCTGCTCTTAATGCAACGACATCTTCACCATTAGATGATAACATTTCCCTTTACTGTCTGGACGTCTTCATCAGCGATAAAGACAAACACCGCTATGCCATGAACATTGCTCTGATTGTAATTAACAGTCCATTTGCTGTGTTCGCGGTGCTTAGCAATGCAATAATCCTATTCGTCGTGGCGCGCACACGTGAGCTTCATACTCCGCCCAATATTCTACTGTGTAGCCTTGCGATCACTGATCTAATGGTAGGATTGATTACGCAACCGCTTATGATAACGTGGAGGATCATGGTCCAAAAGCTCTCCACTACCTGCATGTCTAAAGTCGCACACCTTTGGTATGAAGCCTTTGTGTTTATCTGTACTGGAGGATCGTTCGTCAACCTGTCTTTCATCAGCTACGATCGGTTCATGGCAATCTCTAAACCCTTGAGGTACTCCACTACAGTCTCCAGCCGAAGCATCCTACAGAGGTTGGCTTTCCTTTGGCTCCTGTGGATAGTCTACGTGATCATGAAGTACTTTTTGTTCACGGAAAACATTAATCAAAAACTCAACACAGCATTTGCAGTGGTTCTTTTGGTAACTCTCCTTGTCATCCAAGTCGCTACCATCCGATGCATTAGAATGAACAACACCAAGATCATTGGTTTGCACAATGCGAAGGTCGTCTATGATCGTGAGAAGCGAGCTACAGTTACGATCATGTTTGTCCTGGGAGCGTTGATCATTTTTCTTCTCCCTGCGGTTATAGTGCAGACCGTCATTGGCTTTACAGACGAGAACAAAGGTATAATCGCAGCTAACTTCGCCATGACTGCACTGCTGATGAATTCCTCTGCGAACCCAATGATTTATTTCTGGCGAAACAAAGAAATCAGAAAAAATTGCCTGCGAGTCTTTCGACGGAGAAACAAAGCAAATGTCCAACATGCAGCGGATAGTCACGAAATCGTCGAAGGCAAACAGTCAAGCTCAAATACCTTAGCAACCAGTGCTTGATGTTCAAGAGTAGACAAGACCTTTGTCAGTTTGGGGAACATTCTATACTTTGACTTCTATAAAAGTTTCCGGTATCACTTTACCGACGCCCTCATCTCCACTTTACCCAATGGCATTAGTTACAGAAATTTTTCCTGTGCAAGATAAACTAAATCCATAATATGCTGAACCAATCAAAAACCAAGAAAGCTATCTTATCCAATCAGCGTTTGTTTGAGTACCAAAAGCGTTCGATGAAGGACTTTTTCGTTTTAAAACATCTTAGCCATATCGGAAAAGATTAAAATTCAGTTTAAACTTAAAAGTTTCTAGAAGATCCATGAAGCCGTTTTAAACGACAAAATTTTCAAGTAGTTTTTAGCCAATCATATAGCGCGTGTTATTTTATATAAAATATTATAGTTATAAATAATATGAAAATATAACAAATATATATATATATATATAATGAAAAAGTAATGTGAAGTCCTCATCGACTATGAAAGTACTCAATAGATTAAACTAGAGCTGTGTATACATAGATTTTTGGATTGACTACTTGATCTTTATTGCTACTCAGAGTTT